>APFE031468393.1:0-60826 GCA_000404065.3 Pinus taeda | reverse complement strand
TGTCATGAGGGGAATAGAAGAAGAAAGACTTTTCAAACTGAAAGGAACATCTGCTCATGCACAACATTTCTCATATATTTCTCATCATGAAGAAGGTACACTTCCATCAAGTTTATTATGGCATGCTAGATTTGTACATTTAAACTATGACAGTCTCCGTTTATTGAAGAAAAATGGTGTTGCTGGTTTGCCTACAATTCCTAGAAAACTTAAGCAATGTGATGCTTGCATTCTAGGAAAACATAGAAAACAATCCTTTCATGACTCACATTCAAGAGCACATAGGAAGCTTGAACTTATTCATTCAGATTTATGTGGTCCAATGCCTGTTCCTTCTGCAAATGGAAATAAATATATCATGACATTTATTGATGATTACACCAGAATGTGTTGGGTTTATTTATTGAAGACAAATCTGATGCTTTCCTAACATTCAAGAATTTTCATAAATGGATTGAAAATGATGCACAATCTCATATTGGGTCTATTCGCACTGATAATGTAAAAGAATATACATCAAATGATTTGATAACTATCTCCGCCACATGGGATTAAACATCACACTGTGCCTTATAATCCCCACAGAATTGGTTAGCTGAAAGAATGAAAGAACAATGCTTGAATATGGTACGATCATGCTTTTTTTTTAAGTAAGATAATGTTTGGGTTGATTGTTCTATGGCTGCATATATAAAGAATAGATGTCCATCTAGTGCTATAAGAAACAAGACTCCTTATGAATTGTGGTATGGACATGTTCCTTCGGTCAAACATCTCAGGATTTTTGGTTCCACCTGTTATGGTTTGATACCAAAGGTACATAGAAACAAACTTGGTGCTAGAAGTCGTAAGTGTATTTTCTTGGGGTATTCAAATACCTCCAAAGCATACCGCCTCTATGATGAAGAAAATAAAAAGTTTGTTATATCTAGAGATGTAATTTTTCTTGAATCATCCAAATCTGATAATGTTGTTGAGCGGCAACTTGATCGCTTGGATAGATTCGCAAAAATGAAATCATTTCAAGAATTTGAAAATCAGATTCCACATCTGGAAGGGGGGATTCCTATACTAGATCAACATGTGGAATCGTCTTCTGAAGAAGATTCTCCCCCGTCTGAAACTCCAACAACGGATGATGCTTTAAGTGATGTAATTGATAGAATTGGGAGACTCAATCTTGATTCACTCCCAACTCAATCAACAGAGCGGCCTGGACCATCTCAGAAAGGTCCCCCAAAGTGGCTGACAAAGACACTTGAAAGTGTTCATCCTGATGAAATTGGAAAAACAGGAACCAGAAATTCAAACCGGCAAAATGGAGGTGATGTAGATGACTCTAATTCACCTGTTGATATGGATGTTTCTTATGATTGTGAATTGAACTTGTCTACAGATTTTGAACCAACTTCCTTTAAGGAAGCTGCTTCTCATGATGAATGGAAAGAAGCGATGCAAAAGGAGTATGATGCCTCATAAAGAACGACACTTGGAAGCTGGTTGATCCTCCATTTGGAACCAAACCTATTAGCTGCAAGCGGGTCTACAAGAACAAGTACAAAGCTGATGGCTCACTTGACAAGCACAAAGCTAGGCTTGTGGCAAAAGGTTTTGCACAGAAGGAAGGGGTCGATTATGAGGAAACTTTTGCTCCCACAGCAAAATGGGCCACCATCCGGACACTCTTTGCACTGGCAGCTTAGAACGGTTGGAAAGTCCATCAAATGGATGTAAAAACTGTCTTCTTGAATGGAGATCTAAAAGAAAATGTTTTTATGTCCCAGCCTGAAGGATTTGCTGTGAAAGGACATGAACATAAAGTATGCAAACTTGTGAAGTCCTTGTATGGCCTCAAACAAGCACCACGAGCCTGGTATGAAAAGCTAACTGAGCATCTTCTGAAACTCAATTTCAATCATTTTGATTTGATGATGCAACTTTATTTGTCAAGAAAGTTGGCAAAACAGTTGTATATCTTGTGGTATATGTAGATGATCTTTTAATGACAGGGAACAATGAAAGTTATATTGCATCCATAAAGAAAGAATTAGGAAAAATTTTTGAAATGACTGATTTGGGCTATGTTCATTACTATCTTGGCATTGAAGTAACCCAACATCCAAAATCTATATTTCTTTCTCAAAAGAAATATATTGGAGATTTGTTAAACAGATTTGGCATGACAGAGTGCAATCCTCTTTCTACTCCAATGGAACAAAACTTAAAGCTCACATCTATTGAAGGAAAGGAATTTGAGGATGCAACAAATATAGACAGCTTGTAGGAAGTCTCATCTACCTCACTACTACCAGGCCAGACATTTCATTTGCTGTTGGAATCCTCTCCAGGTTTATGCAAAAGCCTTGTGAGGGACATTGGTCTGCTGCAAAAAGAGTTCTAAGGTACTTGATGGGAACTCAAGACCTTGGAATCAAGTATACACAGGTGGACGACTTCAGCTTGATTGGATACTCTGATTCAGACTTCGATGGAGACAAAGAAACTGGGGTATCTACTTCAGGATATGCTATGAGTCTTGGATCAGGAGCTGTCTCTTGGAGATCACGCAAACAATCAGTTCCAGCAGATTCCACAACAGAAGCAGAATACGTGGCAGCAGCTGAAGCAACGAAAGAAATTGTGTGGCTCAGAAAAATTCTTGAAGATTTGCAGGTAAAACAAGTACAATCAACTCCACTCATGATTGACAACACCTCTGCAATAAAGTTGGCCAAGAACCCAAAGTTCCATGATCGTACAAAGCATATCAATACTAAATATCATCTGATCCGACATCATGTTGAGGCCAAAACAATCCATCTCAGTCATTGTTCCACAAATGAGCAAATTGCAGACATCTTCACCAAAGCGCTTGGACGAGAAAAGCTTGAAAGATTCAGAACGATGCTTGGACTCACTAACATCCCTTCAGATTAAGGGGGGGAATGTTGACACCTAATCCTCAGCGATTAGGAGAATTTGAATGTGAACAGTCATCAAGAAGATGAACTGAACGATCACATTCATGTATATAATAGATAGCTACCTAATGGAATAAATGAATCAGTTTTTCTGGAGTTACTCCTGGCCTGACAATCGACCTTAGCACTCTAGAGATATGGTAGCTGATCCATGGGAGGGCTTGTAACACCTAAAAATCCCTCAATGCTAGAACAAAGATGGGCACTTTGCCTTGTTTGAGACCCAGGAGACTACATTCCAACCCCCAAGATGAATTTGGGGCCCACGGAGATTTTGACAAAAATGTGAAGGCCAACCTTCACACCTTGATTTTAGAGGGCTTATACACCACTCATTGCACCTTGAGCCCTCAATGCATGCCCTGGAGAGTCTCATGCATGGATGACGTCAGCATTTATTTCCCTATGGCTCACATGTGTGGGCAATTTCTTATGTTTTTGTCTAAGCTAGTAAGTCGGCTTGTGGCCTAACTCTTCATTGTGACATATTTTATTGTTTTAGGGGCTTTTAGGCATAAAAGAACATTAGTTCTCCTCATATAAATAGAGGAGATGAATCATTTGTTTCTTATCATCACACACACTTGGAATTTTCGCCTTCTTTTCTTGTGGAGAAAATTGGATCTATGAATGCATTTTGATATTTGGATCTATTCGCTTATCTTTGGAGCTATTGTCTTGGATCAATGAATGAATTTTCATGAATGTTGTATTGTAAGTGAGCATTTTATTGGATAAAACTTTTCTTTATGTCTAATGTGTGGAATATATTAAATCTATGGTTTTCTATTTTACCCTAATTTGTGGAAGATCTATTGGATAGAATCTAGATGTCATTATTGCATGCATTACTCATGAATAACATGTGAATGACAATCCTAATGGTGAACTTTGATTAGCTCTCCCATGAAATTTCTTGATCTGTTACATAGGTAATCGCTAGGGTTTTTGGTGCTAGGGCATCATCTATCCTTCCTCCTTAACAACTTTTAGCTATCCTATCAACTCATAGATGCCATACTCCCAAGGAACAAGGCACTAGCCTCTCTTGTTGGTGATCAAATCTATTTTTCATCCTTAAACTTTTTTCTTCTTGTCCTAATTCGGCTCCTTTAAGGCCAAGCATCCAAGCTAAGGCTTTGGTGCGAATTTCTAGGAAAGGAAGATTTTTCGGATTAGAGAGTATAAATGCCAAGGGCATAGTTGGTTGCCTCAAAATCAACCCTCTTGGTAGGCATTCACTCCAATTTTATCCATAAACTTTCTTACCCTAGTTGTTTGCCCTAGGTAAACCCTAGTTTATGTTGCTTTAACTTAGGGGTTTGTTTGAGGGTTTCATGTGCCTTGTTGAAAATCATTGTTGGAAACCCTTTCTCCTGACCTTGACCTTGGGTTATCCCAACTCTCAACCTATTAATCAAACCCTAGGTCTAGTGTGCCTAAAATTGCTTTCTCCAAGGAAAGTGAATCGCCCTTACTCTTTGGAGCCTTGTACTTAAGTTGTGTCTCTTCCTTGGAAGACATTAGGTCACCTCATACCTCAAACATAGATTACCTATTAGGTGACCATACACATACCAAGACTCCTCCCATCAGTGAAAATGTGTAAAGAGTAGGAGGTTTTCGCTGTGGTGACAGTGGGCCACTACCTCATTTTTGTCTCTTGGTCTGGTAATAGGCTTGTAGGGTGTCTTCTCTATCCAAGACCTGCCAGATTTTG
The DNA here is from genome assembly GCA_000404065.3 of Pinus taeda. Taxonomy (NCBI): domain Eukaryota; kingdom Viridiplantae; phylum Streptophyta; class Pinopsida; order Pinales; family Pinaceae; genus Pinus; species Pinus taeda. The sequence continues at coordinate 56,125 of APFE031468393.1, read as the reverse complement.
TGGCAACGCTTCACATCTTTTCCATGCCATTCTTCCACAAGGAAAAGCAGTCGTCAGTTATCCAGATCCATATCCTTTGGTAGGTTTGTTGCTTCAACTTCTTCTGAAGAGGAATTATTCATTTCCTATGGTAATGGATTTTGCTAGTCAAAATCAAATCAAAAGGCAGTAAAAAAATGGAACATAATTGTATTTGGAACTTGGTAATATTTTGGAAAATCTTTAGTTGGAAAAGGAACAAAATTTTTGTATTATGGGGTACTTGCAATGTACTCAATCTCAAACCCGCAAGGGATATTGGTAACTCTCAAGACATGTAACAGTCTTGGGCCGGACCCTAGCCTTCTTTTTTAATAAAACTCTCATATCCATTTCATTAAAAAAAAGTGCCCAAGGCTTAGAGAAATTGTTTTATTGGATTATTCACCATGTGAATTAACCAAATATGGAGACACATAGGGGGCAAGAACCAAACTTGTCATCAATGATTGATTAAATATGGGTCAAGATGGGCAAAGGCATAAGAGTTAGGGTGTTGCATAAAATTTAAAAAGGGAAATAAAAGATTTTAAATCTTAGTAAATTAATCAATTTGAATTTAAACAAAAGTCTTTTTGGGAATTTTGGGGAATGTTGAGGCATCATGAGTGTTAAAAAATTGTTTTGCTTTCTTTAAAAAATAGAACGACAACATATTTGTTTGTTAGGGTGTGGTGTGTGGTGGATTTGAGTGCTTCCAATAATGATGACCTAGGTTTAAAATAAGGCTAGTTGATTCTTGTTGTTGACACAATTTTCCAAATATATGAGGTTATGCATAAATCCTAGGTGAGTTTGACATGATAGATACCCCAAGAGGATCTTTAGCCAAAAGTAACTTGACTATAAAGTAGATTTTGTATCAAGGTGCAAAGGTAACTCGACTATAAAGTAGATTTTGTATCAAGGTGCACTCTCTCTTCAATAAAAATGGCAAGAGTTTAACTTTAAAATAAAAATAAAATATAATTAACAAGTGTAGTTGGGAATGTTCAAGTAAATACGTTTTACCTTTGGTAGTCAAGTGGGTTATGGTTACGTGGTAAATCGAGTGGTCTCTATGTACGAAGACATGTATTCACTCCTCCCCAGAACAATTCACACTTATCTGGTCAATTTGGCATGTTATCTCATGATACCCATAATCAACTCAATTTAGGTGATTTGTCCTAGGTAGCTGGAAGAGGTTGGAAAGAAAAATAACCGATTTTAATTGAAAACAAACACTTTGAACATGGCTTCTGTAAGGTTTCTGGTTTAAAAAGGTGTTTTAAGATAAAATTAGGAAGAAAAAAAGAAATAAATAAGACAAATACTAACTATTAAAGATGTTTTTAATTTTCTCTTTTTTCTGGACATGAGCCTGCAACGAAATAACAAAGTGGAAGAGTCAATAGAAGTAGGTCTCATGTTCCATAATCACTATAAAAAACGACAATCCTACCATAGCCAATAAAAAGGGGCTTTTTTTCACTTGATTTATAAATTCATTACCAGCAAGTTGACTCACCTCAGTCTAACTCAGGTTTAACTCACAAGTTTGAGAGAATCATGCTTGGTTTTTTTGTTCTTTGAGCAAGTCAAACTTGTACCTGGTCTCATTCCATATGTATTCAAGCCCTGCCTGAGTTAGACTTGCAAGCTTAGTCTAAGTCAAGCAAGCATACCAACTATGTAAAATCCTATTAATCTGCCTCTGCATGTCTTTAAAAGAGGATAGTAGACTATCCCAAAGGGTTAGCTCAACGAATGTTAATGGTGTTAGGCATTTTGCTAGTTTCATGTTGGCAGGTGTCAATTCAAATTCTCTCAGTGGGGTGCATTAATTTACTCCAACAGATTTACTAGAGATGCAATTCACAAATCTATCTAAAAAACATTCTTGAATTTCCGTCAAATTTTCCCAAAAAAACAAAAACAAAGAATAGTAAGTTCCGTCATTGTCCACTCATTGAAACCATACTTACAAATACATATCATAATAGCATCTTAAAAGAACATTCCACCGTAACAATGAATAAAGGGAATTTAAAAACCGACATGGAGATTGTTGAGTTAAATTTTAATTTAAAAACAATTTAAATTAAAATTTAACCAAAGTTGTCCGAGCTAATCCTTTGCTCAGCTAAGGTTTTAGAAAGTCGTTTGCAGGCTTGCTCTAGAAAACACTAATGCGTTTCTATGCATTCACCGCATCTATTGTAGAGAAAAGAGATAATTTACCGAGAAAACTGTACCTCAACGGAAGATGTTTTTCCTAAATTAGTTGTATCCAAATAATCCGCTCCTTGCTTTTTCTCATGGACAGCCCCACCTTTAGCTTCCCTTCCCAGATGCCAAGTTGTAGAATCGTTCCCAACTTTGCTCATTGATATTTTAGAAACTCTGATATCCATAGAACTTTGAAAATAATTGGATAATTTACTCTGGACGCATTGCGTAAATGTACCCAGGGTTTGGAGAAAATGTTCCATTGGATTATTCGCCATTGGAATCAGCCAAATATGGAAACATGCAGATGGCAAGAATCGAATTCGAGGCGAGAAGAGCAGTGGTAGGAGAGAATTCGAGTAGAGAAGAGCAGTGGTATGAGAGACTGGAAACTACGATATTTCTTCCTCTGTGCACTCAGCCTGCAAAAATTGGCGGTTTTTCTTCAGTCGTCCAGCAAACTTCCAGCAAATATCTCCTGAGAGCACAGTTATCATTTTCAATTTTTTATCATTGCCCTAATCCTTCTTATACCATGTCTCGTTTCATGCTATTGCCTTTGGTCCGCGGTGCTTGTGTTTGTATGGAGGTTCCTGTTCCGCTTTTCTGGTGACAGGTCTCTACTAATAATTTTTTTCACTTACCAGATTTTTTTAACTACCAGTTCACCATTTAAAAATAAACTTCATTGGCACTTTTAATCCATATGTAGTCATAACTTAAGTGCCTCTTAAAAACTTTAGAGTATGCAAACATCTCAGATTTCAAATATGTTAATATTTTACCTCAATTTCATCGTTAACAAAGGTGGCATAGTTCGCGGTTTTTTTCTCTTAATTTAATAAAATATTTTTAAATTTAAAATGTCATTATGTGTTCTATCTGCTCCAACAACAATAAAATTATGTGTTTGTATGTGCTCCAAACAACAATAAAATTGTAAAATAATTAAAATGAAAATTGCTTATTTTTTTTTATTATTTTTAATATAATTAAACATTTTTTTCGTAGATAAAAGTTATATATATAATGACATTAAAAAAATGATAACAATTTAATATTTATTTATTTAATATTGAATTATGGTTAATTTTTTATAATGCACATGTTTATGTTATTAGAGTATAGATTGATATAATGAGAATTGTACAAATTGTACACATGTATTTTTACATTTTTTCAAATTTATATTTTTAAGTTATTTTTGGTAAATTAAAAATAAAGCCCATAAAAATTGTCTATTCAATACTTTACACCAATGAGAAATGGAATTTTTAGATTTAATTACAACCATTTTTGTTTATGGTACATAGTAATTAATATGTAATGTTATTTTTTCAAATTATTTATATTTATTGTACTAGTAATTAGTGATATAATGCATAGTAATTAATAATAAAGTACACAAAAGTCAATTCTTGCTATCATTACACAGTAAGAGGGAGACATTTCAACCATTCATTTTTAGATAAATAGAAATAAATTTTATTTAAAAATAATAAATCTAATTTCATAATGTTAAATTTTTTTAGTGAATGAAAAACAGAGTATGTTATATCCTCATAATGTTACTTATTCACAATGCTCAAAACACTTCCTAGTAAGATCCTTGGCCATTACATATACTATATATTTTTATTTATAGAAAAAGTGAAGAAAGTATAATTCATTCAATGGCATTGCAATTCTTTGCAAGCTAGCTATAAGTTGGGCAATATATGGATCAATAGTTTAGAGCAAAGAAGATTAATGTTCCATGTGCTAAATTTGCATAATTTTGAATCATATTGTGTCGAAGGGCTCTAAAATGACACATGTAATTCATGTAAATTGATCTTTAAGCTATTGCTAAAACATTTGATAAAGTAATTGAAGGTTTTATAGTCAAGTTTTATATGCCTAACTTATAGTAGAGTAACTTTGAACTAAAGGATAGTAAAAAAATCATTGATGAAAGTGCTTGGAAGTATCACAATTCATCTTATGACATGATCAATAGATTATCCTATCTTATTTATGAAATTTGACACAAATAATGGTTCATTCAAAGCCTCTTGTCCTTAACTAGAGTGCAACTTATGCAACAAAAGTGGAAAATGTAACAAGAAGAATTTCCCCAAGTTGTGAATATTAAGTCCTTTAATGGGTATATTGGAACTATTTGAACATATGTTATGATTATTCCCTTGACTAGTGCAACTCCTAAACTACCATAGTTTCAGTACTAGTTGTCAACATTGATAAAATATATTCAAGAGATGAATGGGGCCAAGGTGATGAAACAAGAAGTTTGGTGCATAGTATGCAAGACAGAGGGATATATTGTTAATAATTTCCCTCACTAAGGATCAAGGGTTATGGATTCTAACCCAACCCCACCACCCATTAATTTTTGGAGCAATATGTCCAATGAATATTTTGAGCACAATATGTCCACAACTATTCCTAATTTGCAAAACTAATATTCTACCTAGACGATAATGCTCTATGAATTTTGTAGGGGAAATACCTATGGTGTATAGAACTATCAAATCTTGGAATCACTTGCAAAATAGTTTTAGAGAAGTTCTTTTTAAGTGGAAGAAGCGAGTTATGGCCCTATTAAAGGAGGAGATTAAGGAGGATATGGTAGCCACTATAAAGGAGGATACAAAGGAGGCTACTAAGGGGGGGGGGAGGGGGGAACGATAAATAAATGGGTCGTGAAAGGTGTTATAAATGTCATGATATAGGTCATATATCTAGGGATGTCTACAACCAAGGAGATTCTAGTGAGGTTATTATAGGACCATAGGTCATGCAATTAAGGAATGTCCAGATTTGTTTGGAAAAAGGGAACCAATAACATGATAACATAATATTAACTTGGTGAATTCTAAATCTAGAAATACCATTGACATTAGGGACCCAAGGGTACATGTAATAACTAGGGGAGGGGTTCGTATGGATGTCAATGGTGAGAACATGGGAACCTTTTAGATCATAAGAGTTACTACTACAAATCTTGGTTTTAATGTTGTCAAGCCAAGTATTGGTAACTCCACGAATTGATGATTTTGTATTAAGAGAGTCATTAACATATACAAGGAGATGGAGACCTTGGAATTCATATTCCAATGTCTCTTCATCTTCTTTATTCTCATATTTACAATATTTTCCCAATCCCTAAAGATTAGGTGTCAACATTCCCCCCCACAATCTTAAGGGACGTTGGTGAGTCTAAGCACCAATATGAATCTCTTAAACTTTTATCTTTCAAGCTCTTTGGCGAAGATGTTTATGATCTACTCATTTGTGGAACAATGGCATAGGTTAATAGTCTCAGCTACAACATGATGTTGAATCAAATGATACTTTGCATTGATATGCTTGGTTTGATCATGGAACTTTGGGTTCTGGGCCAATTTTATTGCAGAAGTATTGCCAATCAAAAGAGGAGAAAAATGCACTTGGTTGCTTTTATAACTACTACACATCCTGCCTTTGTTGTGGAATCTACTGGAACTGAATGTTTGTGTGACCTCCAAGAGACAGCTTTTGATCCAAGTCTCATAACATAACCTAAAGTAGATACTTCATTTTCTTTATCTCCACCAAAATCTAAATCAGAGTATCCAATCAAGCTGAAGTCATCCGCCTCTGTATACTTGAGTCCAAAATCTTGATTTCCCTTCAATTACCTTAGAACTCTTTTTGCAACAAACCAATGACCCTCACAAATTTTTTGCATAAACCTGGGAAGGATTCCAATAGTAAATGAAATGTTTGGTCTGGTAGTAGTGAGGTAGTTAAGACTGCCTACGAATTATTTGTACTTTGTTGCATCCTCAAAATCATTTCCTTCTTTGGATGTGAGCTTTAAATTTTGTTCTAATGGAGTGGTCAGAAGATTGTATTCAACCATGCCAAATTTGTTCAACAAATCTCTAAATTAATTCTAATGTTGAGTTACTTCAATACCCACATAGTAGTGTACATATCCCAAATTTTTCATCTCAAAACCTTTCCTCAAATCTTTATTTATGGATGCAATGTAATTTTCATTGTTCCTATCATCAATAGATCATCTACATACACCACAATATATACAACATTTCTGCCAACTTTCTTGACAAACAAAGTTGCATCATCAAGATCATAGTGTTTGAATTTTAGTTTCAAGAGATGCTCAATCAATTTCTTGTACGAGGTTTGCGGTGCTTGTTTGAGGACAGACAAGGATTTGATGAGCTTACATGCTTTGTGCTTTTGTCCCTTCACAACAAGTCCTTCTAGTTGAGGCATAAAAACATTTTCTTTCGGATCTCTATTCAAAAAAGAAGTTTTACATCCATTTGATGGACTTTCCATCCATTATGATCTACTAAGGCAAAGAGAATCTAGATGGTAGCCCATTTTCTTTTGGGGAAAAGTCTCCTCATAATCGAACCCTTCTTTTTGTCCAAAATCTTTTTCCAAGAGCCTTGCTTTATGCTTGTCAAGTGAGTCATCTGCTTTATACTTGTTCAAGAATACCCACTTGCAGTCAATCGATTTGGTTCCATGTGGAGGGTCCACCACCTTGCAAGTTCCATTCCTTATCAGAGCATCGTACTCTTTCTATGTTGCTTCTTTCCATTCATCATGAGAAATAGTTAAAGGAATTTGGTTCGAAATCTGTAGACAAATTTTACTCACAATCATAAGAAACATATGTATCAACAACTAAATCAAAATCGTCTATATCACCTCTATTATGTCTAGTAGAACTTCTTGTTCTTATCTTTCCAACCTCATATGGATGAGAGATTTTAAGTGTATTAGTGAGCCATTTTGGAGGATCTTTCTGAGATGGACCAAGTTGTTTAGTTAACTAAGATGGGGTTTGTCCAGTAATTTATTAAATGGTTAAATTACTTCATTAATTGACAACCAAGGTTCGTGTACTTATGAAGTGCATATGCACAATATATGCTAGGAGTTCTACTTTTGATTTTGAAAGATGAAATTGAATTAAATGTCAATGAGGTTAGATTGACTTAAAATATTCCTATGCACATGTTCTTTCCATTAAAATTACTCTTTAAAGTCAAACCACACTTCAAGGCGAAATAAATTAAGGACTCTAATTATCAAACTGAATTGGGATTTAATCTATTGCAACATGAATTCAAAATTACTCTATTTGAACTGAACTACAACAAGAATCAAAACTCACTCTAGTTGGTAATGAATTGAAAAGTCTATTCTAATTGCAGAATGCAAATTTTACTTCTAATTGCAAGAAATCAGATTATTCTAACTACTTTTGCAAATTGAATTTCTATTCTTCTTGACAAAAGGAAATAAATCGAAATTAGACTTCTTCAACAAAATATCAAACTAAACTATAACTTCAAAGGATTACTAGTGTGTGCAGTTATACTTTAGAATTTCTCTATCCATCATTCATGACATCACTGAAAGTAATGATTGAAAACACTGAATGAAATGAACTGTGAAAAGTAAATGTTTTGTCTTTTTATGAGTGCTCAACCTGTTCAAAACACTGAGAATTAAACTAGAAATTGATGGACAAAATACTAATTAAAAGCATCAACGAATTGCAGTAAAGAAAGAGTTATTCATCTTATGAATTAAAATGAACATAACCAAAAGCTAATCTAGTCTTATAACTCTCCAGGGGGGCCTACTGTTGAGTGCAAGCACACAATTGAATATCAAATCACTTAACCACACATTGGTCACCAAAGAGTTGAGTATTTATATTAAATGTTGAAGTCTTCAACAACAAACGATTACAAAAATTAACAAGGATAATGAATGTTTATTTCTTTGCCTCAAGGCCTTTTATACTCTATTATTATTAAATCATTGTCTTAAGAGTCATTTATTTGTTGGGTAATTTATTTGATGGTTAAATTACTTCATTTTTTGCCAACCAAGGTTTGTGTACTTATGAAGTGCATGTGCACAATATATGCTAGGAATTCTACTTTTTATTTTGAAATATGAAATTAGATTAAATTTCAATGATGTTAGGTTAACTCAAAATATTTTGACGCACTTGTTCTTTCCATTATTACTCTTTTCAAAGCAAACAACACTTCAAGGCAAATCAATTAAGGACTCTAATTATCAAACTAAATTGGAATTTAGTGTATTACAACATGAATTCAAAATTACTCTATTTGAACTGAACTACAACAAGAATCAAACCTCACTCTAGTTGGTACTGAATTGAAAAGTCTATTCTAATTGCAGAATGGAAATTTTACTTCTAATTGAAAGAAATAAAAATATTCTAACTACTTTTTGAAATTATATTATTCTTGACAAAAGGAAATAAATTGAAATCAAACGTCTTCAACAAAATATCAAACTAAACTGCAACTTCAAAGGATTACTAGTGTGCACAGATATACTTTAGAATTTCTCTATCCACCATTCAAGAAATCACTAAAAGTACTGATTGAAAATGCTAATTGAAGTGAACTGTGAAAAATAAATGTTTTTGTCTTTTTATGAGCGCTCGACCCATTCAAAATACTAAGAATTAAACTAGAAATCGATGGAAAAAATACTAATTAAAAGCATCAATGAATTCCAGTGAAGAAAGATCTATTCATCTAATGAATTAAAATTAACATAATCAAAATCTATTATAGCCTTACATCTCTCTAGGGGGCCCTCCCATTGAGTGCAAGCACGCAATTGAATATCAAATCACTTAGCCACGCATTGGTCACCAAAGAACAAAGTACTTATATTAAATGTCGAAGTCTTCAACAACAAACAATTGCATAAACTAACAAGGATAATGAATGTTTATTGCTTTGCCTCAGGGCCTTTTATACTTTCTTATTAAATAACTATCTTAAGAGTCATAATCCAAGAGGTAAATTTCTAATTTGATAGCTAAGAAATGAAATCGAAATAAAAGTGTTTCTTCTCATGATTTGCTACTGAAAGAGAAAATCATGAGAGATTTAATTTGACACATCAAATTTGAACTATGTTTGGCCACTTCCATGCTCACTTGATAATGCCATGAACCACCTTAAAAGTGTGTGCATCGTTGGAGTGCCATAACCAGAGTTGACCTTTGGTTTCACTTCTAGATCTCTTGAACAATGTGATTTTCTAGATCACTAAGACAGGTGGATATCCATGTGTTGATCATTTGTCATCTGCTTATGTATTTCATTCCTTCTCTAATGCACTAGAACTTGTCTAACCATTAAGGTAGAAGCAGAATTCTTGGTTAGCTGCAAAATGAATGCGATTCGATAGTTATAGGAATGTTTAAATTAAATTTCATAAAGAAACAATAGATTATAAATCATGGATGATTTATAATCTATTGTGTTTGTTTATTAGATACAAATAAACGAAAATATCCTTCCAAACATTTGTTCACTATCTCAGTTTGCCCGTTACATTGAGGATGATAAGATGAACTATGAGCTAATTGAGTACGAAGACAAGAAAATAACTCCGTCCAAAAATTTCTAGTGAAAATAGGATCTTTGTCGCTTACAATAATATTTGGGTTTCCATGTAGCTTTTGAATTGTTTCCATAAATGCAGTAGCAACTATACTAGCTTTAAAAGGACGAGATAATGCACAAAAGTGTGTATACTTGGTAAGTTTATCAACTACTACCATGATGACAATCTTTCCTTCGTACTTGGGTAAAATTGTGAGAAAATCCTTTGAGACCTCCTCCCAACGCTAACTTGGAATGGCTAAAGGTTGTAACATACTCGAGGTCTTATTTGTCTCAACTTTATTTTGTTGGAAAACCAAACATTCTGCCACAAACTTCTGAATACCAGATTTAAGGTCATCCCAAAAAAATTCCTTCTTGACCATGTGTTAAGTTTTTAAAAATCCTTAGTGCCCTCCTAAGGGGGAGGTGTGCAACTCCAAAAGAATCTTTTGCTTGAGTTGGGAATTCTTACAAAGATATAAGCAATCTCCATACCATAGTGAATCATTTTTCCAACCAAATGTATCAGATGTATTGGGATATTGCTGCAACTTTTGAATGAGTGTCCACACCTCTTCGTAATTCTTCCATTCATCCCATGCTTCATTTATCCAATAAGGTTGGATAACAGAAATGGCACACAAAATGCTTCCACATCCTCATCCTTTCTTGAGAGTGCATTTGCAACAACATTATGATTCCCTTTTTTGTAGATGATTTCAAATTCATAACCCAACATGTTTGTGACCCATTTTTGTTTCTCTTCTAAAGATAATATTTGTTCCAAAAAGTATTTAAGACTATCATGATCTGTTTTTACCTTGAAGTGTCTTCCCATTAGGTAATGTCATTATTGCTTTAGTGCATGTAGTATTTCAACATTTCCTTCTCATAAATAGCTTTGTGTAAATACTTTCCCTTGATTAGGAACTTCCAAAACCAATGGGTCTTCGATCTTTCATTAAAATAACACCAATTCCATTTCCTGAGGCATCACATTCCACAATAAAGGTTTTTGTGAAGTCTAGTGTAGCTAAGACTGGTGCTTGGCACATTTCCTCTTTAAGATGTTCAAAGGCCTTAGTTGCTTTTGGAGTCTAATAAAATGCATCTTTCTTCAGTAATGTTGTTAGAGGTGTTGTTATTCTCCCTTAATTCTTAACAAACTTGCGATAATACCCTATCAACCCGAGAAATCCTCGAAGATGCTTTATGGTTGTGGGGATTTTCCATCCCTTAATGGCTTTAATTTTGTTAGGGTCTACCTTAACACCCCCATCAGATACAATATGACCCAAATATTCCACCTCCTATACTCTGAAGAAACATTTGGAGGTTTTTGCATATAATTGTTTTTCCTCCAATAGTCTGAGCACTCTGTCAACATGTTGAACATGATCCTTCCAAGACTTATTGTAGATTACTATATCATCAAAAAATACTAACAAAAATTTTCTAAGGAAGGGTTTGAAAATGGAATTCATCAAACCTTTAAATGTGGAAGGTGCATTAGTAAGGCCAAAAGGCATGACCAAAAATTCATAATGACCCTCACGAGCTATGAATGTTTTTTCCGGAATGTCTTCAATATTCATTCTAATTTGATGCTATCCTGAACAAAGATTGAGCTTGGTGAAGTAAATTACTCCATGTAATTCATCTAACAATTCATCAATGAAAAGAATGAGAAATTTATCTTTAATGGTGAGCTTGTTGAGTTCATTGTAATCAGACACATAAGCCATGATACATCCTTCTTGTGCACCAATACTACTGGAGCAGAGAAAGAACTTTGACTAGGATGAATTATATCAGCCTCTAGCATTTCTATAACCATACATTCAATTTCACTCTTTTGGGCATGGGGATATCTGTAAGGTATGATGTTTGGAGGAACACTTCCTGGAATCAAATGAATAGCATGGTCATGATCATGAATAGGTGGGAGGCCTTTGAGAGTCTCAAATACCTTGGAATGATTGTCTAAGACTTTTTGGATATGTGGAGAAACAGATTATTTCGATATGTGAACCTCTAGTGAGCATAATTGTGCAATTACGCCCCGTTGTTTTTTCTTCAAAAGATTTGTCATGCCATTAGAGCTAATTATCTTTCCTGGTTTCCCTGCGATATCCCTTAATTCAGATTCCTTTCCTTCCCAAAAAAAATTCAAGAAAAGTTCTTGAAAATTAAAAGCTATTGTCCCTAGAGGCTGTAACCATTGGACTCCTAGTACAACATCAACACCACCCATTGGAATAGAAAGCATTAGATTATTCAATACATATTCCCCCATGGTTCGCTTGATATTGTAGGTCCTCCATTTGCAACCATCACTTGACACTTTGGTGTTCGATATAGGAAGCAATTCAATTCTTTGGCTATCTTACAATCAATAAAATTATGTGTACTACCTGAATCAATCAACATTATTACCTTTTTCTTATTGATATATCCTTCTATATTGAGAGTTTGAGGAGTGGTAATTCTTTCCAATGCATTACAATATTCATTTCTTCTTTCTCTTGGGTTGGTTCCTGGTGTATATCCTCCTCTTTTGTGTTTCTTATTCTTTTTCTTCCTCCTCTTCATAATCTATGTAGAATAATTTCTTCTAAACACACTTAATACCTTTATTTTTGTTGCTATCACAACTGTAACAAATCCCTTTTTCTATTTTTTCCTCCAAGAGTTTTGGTGTCAACCTTCTAGGTTGTGGAAGGCTAGGAACATCTACACTTGCATCTTTATAGTTGTGAGTGGTATACTTCCTTGTTGCCATAATTTTGCTTTCAACTTTTCTTGCCACTTTGAATGCCTTCTCCAATTAATCAAGTTCCCAAAGATGAACCTCATGTTGGATGTTATCCTTTAAAGTCCCTATGAAGCCATCAATCCTATGTTCCTCTGGAATATCAGTTACCCTAATATTCAAATTTTGGAAGTCCTCAATGTGCTCCAGTGTTGAACCCTTTTGTTTGAGATTTATTAATTGGCTAAAGAAGGTGTTGCTCTTTGTATCCTCATAATGTGCTATCATTTCCTTTGTAAAAATTGACCAAGTGACAAGTGGTTTACGAGAACAAAGTCATCGATACCATACAAACTGATTAGGTTCTAAATATAAAGATTCAATGTGTACCTTTTGTGTGTTTTTCACACCATGGAGATCAAAATATTGCTCTATATGTAGTATCCATGTTACCTGATCCTTGCCATCAAACTTCCTCATATCAATCTTCGGAATGTGGTGGTTATTAAACCCAACATTGGAATCTCTAAAATCATAATTCATGTGCCTTTTGTCCTCATCATGATTTTCATGGATTACCTTGTCACCACTGGGAAGCCTTTCTTCTAGCAACTTTGCCAAACCATTCTTCAATCCTTCCATCTTGACATTCATCATTGCTTCCATGTCTGCTTTTAAACCATCTTTCAAACCATTCATGTCCATTTTTATTTTTACTTATAAACCATCCGTCTTATCATTCATCACTTCCAATTCATTTTTGGTTACTCTTTGCGAGAGCAAAATTTGTTGCACTTGGTCTTTTAATTTAGATATATCATGTTGCATTTCTTCCTCTTCTTCATACGTCATAGTAGAGCTTTCTGGTTGCTTACTAGGTGTGTCTATTTTTTTGCTTCGAGGTATTTTGGAATCAAACAATTATATCTATGCTTCACTATGCCCTTTAAATCACTTCAAACTGATTTTCAAGCAAAAGATATGCAAAATAAAAATAAAATAAAAATACACACCTTTTTCTTTCTTTTTAGGAGCTCAATATTGAAATTGTTGTATCTTTGTAATTTCATCTCTTCAAGGTCTGAAATTATGTCGTGTGGTAGCCCTCTGAGTTTTTTCCAACGCCATAATTCAAATCAAAATTGGAATTTTCAAGATAAAATTATGCCAAATCTCCCACAATGACCTGATTATGGACTAGTTTAGTAGAGTGAACTTGTACAAATTCCATGTGTCACTGTTTCAAATTTCGGCCCTAAAATTGATACAAGAAAAACTACAGTTTGTGCACTTTCTGTGAATTTTTATGAAATTCAAATCTGATCCTTGAAGATAAAGTTATGACGGTTTTCCCTCGGTCACTTGTTTAAGATTGAATTATGGAGCATGCGGAAACCCTAGCTTCTTCAACATATATCTCATAAAATATAGTGAAGCATGATCTGAAATTCCGACACGAAGTTCACCATGATTTCAACTCCATGTGGTTGTCATTTCAAATTCTAAAGCTTTGTGTAAAAAAAGTTATAGTGTAAATTCCAAGATGACCTGTTTGAAGTAGCAAAACCTAGAATCCAAAGCTCTTATACCAAATGTTACGCAACCAGCTCATAAAACAAAAGAAAAGATATATCAATGACTTAAAAATTATCTTCTTCGAGGGGGAAACATCCTTTACATTACATAAATAAACAATTCTTGGATGATACAAATGATGAGGCCTCTTGATATATATAGGAGTCTAAGGGGTCCGAATATAATAAGAGCCTACATAACAATAATAATTTAAGGGCATAACAATAACAATAGTGGGCTTCTATGGGGAACAACAATAACCAAATTAGTGATACATGGGCACAAAAATAACAATAAAGGGCTAAACTAACAATAAAAGTAAGCGGGATACGCTAGTATTATAGGGACCTAACATCATCATAGAGGCAATATTCTTTGGAGGTGTCCATGTACCCAAAAAATATACACTTTCGACTCCTTGCACCAAGTTTGTTTCTTTGTTCTTTAGGTATCAAGGAATAACATGTGAAACTAAAACCCTTAGATGCCTGATCGAAGGAATGTGGCCATATCAAATTTCATAGGGAGTCTTGTTTTTTAGAGCATGAGATGGACATATGTTCTTAATATACATTGCACATAGAATTGCATCAACCCATAACATCAACTTAACATTTTTGAAAAACATCATTGAACACACCATATTTAAGATTGTCCTGTTTATTCTTTCAGCTACAACATTATGTTGAAGATTATAAAGCACAATTGCTTGATGTTGGATCCCATGTTGGCGGAGATAGTTTTCAAATTCATTTGAAGTGTATTATTTTCCATTATCAGTATGAATAGAGCTAATATGAGATTGTGTATTGTTTTCAATCCATTCATGAGAGTTTTTAAAATTTTCAAAAGCTTCATATTTGTTCTTCAGTAGATATACTCAACACATTGTGGTGTAGTCATCAATAAAAGTCAACATGTATTTATTTCCATTTTCAAAAGGAACATGCATAGGGCAACACAAGTCAGAATGAATCGGTTCAATCTTTCTCATGCTCTAGTAAGAGAATCATGAAATCATTGTTTGTTGTGTTTTCTTAAGATACAAGCATCACATTGCTTAAGTTTCCTAAGAATGGATGGAAAACCAGTAACACCATTTTTCTTCAATAAACGAAGGTTTTCATAGTTTAGATATCCAAATATAGCATGCCATAAGAGACTAGATGGTAGTATACCTTTATCATACTAAGAACTATATATAAAGTTTTGTGCATGAGCAGAGGTTCCTTGCAATTTCAAGAGTCTTTCTTCTTTTATCCCATTCATAACAAGTGAGTTGTTTGATGCTTTTGTCACCTCGACTTTGCCATCAAACATGTGAATGGAGTGCCCTTGTTGGTGTATGTGAACCAAGGACAACAAGTTTCTTTGCAATTATGGGAGGTAGAGAACATCATGTAGAAGAAAGTCAAGGAGTTCAGGCAATTTGAGCCTAATGGTTTCAAGTCCAGATGGCTTGATTTTTTATTTGTCTACAAAGTAGACTTCTCCATCTACATTGTCACTAAATTCTTCAAAGGAATATCTTTGAAAGGTCACATGGTAGGTTGATCATGAATCAAGCAACCATGCATCTTTCCACGGAGCAAGTGAAGCATTAAACAAGTCTTCAGTTACTCCAATATTGCAATGTGCCACAATATAATGATCATATTTGGGTGCTTTACCTTTCCCTTCATCTGGCAATTTGCCTTTCTCTTTATTCCTTTCTTGTCTGATTTTGTCCCAAGAGAGCTTCCATGTGGAAGCATCATGTCCATTTATGTTACAACATATACAATGAAGATCAGGTCTTCCTCCTTGGTAATGTTCCCCCTGCCTCTATTATTATTCTTTCCACGTCCTTTTATGCCACCTCTTCCTTTAGAAGAACCTTGTGCCTGATTCTTCTCTTTCTATGCAAGGAATACAACTTCTTCATAAGATTAAGTAGTTGTCTTCCTCTTTCCAAAATCTTTCTCTCTTTTTACAAACTTCTCCACAAGAGAGTCAAAGGTAATCTCTTTAATTTTACGACTAGCTTGTAATGATTCAAGATAATGAGAATAAGTGGGATATAGTGCCTTGACGAAAGTTGTGAGAGAAACATCCATTGTAACACCAGTGGCTTCTACATAATGCATAATAGCTATGGTTTTAGAGGCTAGGGCAAGGGAATCATCATCTTTCAATTTAAGATTGAAGAATTTGATCATTAATTGGACTACTTCAAGCTCAGAGTGTGATTCATATAAGTCTTTTAGCTTATTTAGAGCACTAAAGGAATTTGTAAATGGTGCAATGTGACGACTCACCTCTTCATTTATTGATGCAACAATCAAGAAATAGGCCTTGTTGTTTTTGTTCTCCCACATGGCGAGCTCTTTGTCAGGTGTGGTATTTTCAAGTGGATTCCTAACTTCTCCTTCACATACTCCTTTCCAGAATTCATTGAAAATGAGGGTATTCTTTATCTTTCTAGATCATTCATGGTAGTTATCTTTTCCAGTGAGAACTACTCCAACAATTGAAATAAGAGAACACATTTTCAAAAAAGGAATTATCTTCTGACAATATTTGTGAATGGAAAAGGTTCCAAAGCAATCAAATCCTTACTCTCTGCCTTTTTGTTTTTGTTATTATTTGAACAACATTCTTGATGCCCTTTTATTTATAACAAACTGATCTAATATAATATGTGAAAATTCCAATGCATATGAATATAATTCATAGAAAATATGATCCAACATATATGAACTTCATTTTTCAACCAATTCCAACACATGGCATATAACATCAAAGAGCATGAACCAATTGTTACCAACGTCAACACATGACATAACATCAACCAACATATAATACATTCAACGTAAGGGTTATGTACAAAATTCAATGCAAAGAGCAATACATTCACAACGCAATCAACAAACCAACACCTGCCTCAATTATATACCATAGCACCTAATATAAGCATCAATTTTGTTTAATGCACATATTAGGATTTTTACCGAGAAATTCAATGCTCCATTCCCAATCAATGCTTCAAAACTTTGTATTCCTTGACCAATGTATGCATAGAGAATAGAGAGAAAACACATAACTCAAAACAATGCACATATAATCCAGGGATAAACTCATTATTCAATATGAAATGCATTAATCCAGGGGACGAGTCTACGCACTATGTATCACTGTTTAAACACAATATCGCTCAACAGAGAGAATAATATAGTGCAAAGATAATATTTTAATGGAGAATGAGCGCACAAATTATGTTGGTTTGTAGGGATATGTTTGAGTTGGAGTAGAGAAAATGGAAGTAGATATGATTTATAGGGCAGAGAAATGTTAAAAAAGGACCTGTGCTATGATACCATGTCAGGCCAGGTATTGGTAACTCCACGAATTGGTGATTTTGTATTAAGAGAATCATTAATATATACAAGGAGATGGAGACCCTTGGAATTCATATTCTAGTGTCTCTTCATATTTTATTCTCATATTTACAATATTTTCCCAACCCATAAAGGTTAGGTGTCAACAAATGCGACCAAACTGAAAACTTGCTTTATGGAAGCCTTGGAAGTAGTATGGGAAGTTGTTGTTGTTGTAACAAATGGAATGAGTAGCATTATCTCTACTTAAAATAATACCATTCATTTTTTGCTATGGAAAAGAATAGAAGGAACACAACTCAGTTCCCCAAAAGAAGAAGAACCTACATAGGTAATTGGAGACCTATCACATTCTCTTATCAAGGTTTTGGATGGTGAAAATTTAATAAATAAGTTATAGTTAACTTCAACTAGTTTATCAAGGATAGAGAATAGGAAATAATCCATGCCCTTTTACCAAAGAGGAAATTTTGATTGGTCAATTAAAAAAACCAATTGAGAAATAAAAATGAATGTGTAAATCCATCGACATGAGATTCCAGATCTCATGTTGCACCAAGGGTATAACATGAGCATCCTTCCTAAAAAGTCACAGTAAATGATGGGAAGTCCACACCTGATGTACTATGGCATCCAATGGTAGCTATCAAACTAGTACACATTTTATTTGATCAATTGCCTTGAGGTTGTTGAGATTAACCTCTTGAGTTGTGAAGATGATACTATAATTTGAAGTCATCAATATGGTATATGAAAAGGACACTTGCTTTGTAGTATTAGGATTTAAATAGGCCAATGATAATGAAGTTATCACCTATGTGATGAAGTGGGGGTGTCCTTTCAAGTAGATGGAATGAGAGTAATATAGCCTACCAATCTTGTCAAGGGAGCTCAATACATAGAATGGATAGATGATGTTATGGATGGTGTGATGATTGATTAATTATACAACTTGATGATAAGGATGTAGGATAATTGGTTAACCTATGATCGATGGAATTGCAAGTTGGCATAATATTTTCTCTTATGACTCAAATAACAAGGAGGACAATCATGAGATTTCATCTCAGTGCATTGTGGTCAGGTTAGTGTGTTATATTGGTAGTTAAGTGGGTTATGTGGAAAATCAAGTGATATCTATTTACAAGGACACATGTTCACTTCTCCCAAGAACAACTCATGCTTATCTGGTCAATTTATCATGTTATCTCACAATATCCATAATCAAATAAACTTCGTTGGTTTGTCCTAGGTATCTAGAAGAGATTGGAGAGAAACCTAACCGATTTTGATTGAAAGCAAACACTTTGAACATGGCTTCTATAAGGTTTATGGTTTAGAAAGGTGTTTTAAGACAAAATTAGGAAGAAAAAGGGAAATAAAGAGGAAAAAACTACTCATTAAAGATTTTTTAATTTTCACCTTTTTTGGGACATGAGCTTGCAATGAAATAACAAAGTGAAAAATTCAATAGAATTCCATAATCACTATAAAAAACAAAAATTCTACAATAGCCAATTTTTTCATTTGATTTATAAATTCATTGCCAGCAAGTTGACTCACCTCAGTCTAACTCAAATTTGACTCACAAGTTTGAGAGAATCATACCTAGTTTTTTATTCTTTGAGCAAGTCAAACTTATACATGGTCTCATTCCATCTGTATTCAAGCCCTAGATGAGTTAAACTTGAAAGCCTAGTCTAACTCAAGTAAGTCTAGCAACTATGTAAAAGCCTATTAATCTGCCTCCACGTCTTTAAAAGACTATAGTAAGCTAGTCAAAGAGTTAGCTCAATTGGTTGTGTTAATGGTGTTAGGAATTTGGCTAGTTCCATGCTAGAAAGTGTCAAATTCAAATTCTCTAAGTGAGGTGCATTAATTTTCACCGATAGGTTTACTAGAGATGCAAGGCACCAATGAATCTAAAAAAGCTTCCTTGAATTTCCCTCAATTTTTCAAAAAAACAAAAGTAAAAAATAATAAGTTATCATTTGTCAACTCATTGAAACCATACTTACAAATATATATCATAATAGCATCTTAAAAGAACATTCCATTGTAACAATGAAAAAAGGGAATTTAAGAAAAATAGATGTGGAGATGTTTAAGAAGAATGGATGTGGAGATGTTTAAGGTAAATTTTAAGTTAAAAGCAATTTAAATTAAAATTTACCCAAAGTTGTTCAAGCTAATTCTTTACTCAACTAACGCTTTAGAAAGTCGCTTGCAAGCTTACTCGAAGGAAACACTAATTAGTTTCTATGCATACACAACATCCATTGCAAAGAGAGGAGAGAATTTACTGAAAAAAAATTGTAAAGCAATGGAAGATTCATCTGTGCTATAGAAAGTTTAGCCTAAATAAGTTGTATCCAGATAATCCACTTCTTGCTTTTTGTCACAGACAACCCCACCTTTAGCTTCCCTTCCGAGATTCCAAGTTGTTGAATCATCCCCAACTTTTCTCATTGATATTTTAGAAGCTATTATATTCATAGAACTTAGAAAATAATTGGATAATTTAGTGTGGAAGCATTGCGTAAATGTACCCATGGTTGGGAGAAAATGTTCCATTATATTATTCACCATGTGAATCATACAACTATGGAGACATGTAGATTCCAAGAATTGAATCCAATTATGGAGATATGTAGATGCCAAGAATCAAATCCAAGGCGAGAAGAGCGATGGTATGAGAGACTATATACTACTATACTTCTCCCTATGTGCACTTGACCTGCAAATTTTGGCTGTGTTTGTTCCAATCATCTAGCAAACTTTAATGTAAATCACTTTTGTTTAACCTTGAAAACCAAAATTTATTCAACTGCCTTAATATTTTCCTATGAGCAGAATTATCATTTTCAATTCTTCAATTTTCTATCTTTTCCAATAGTCTAAAAATTCTGAGGGAAGGTGATTAAAATAACCTAGATAGAGTTGGAAAAATCATTTTTACGAAGATATTTAGAGGTATGTTGATATATGATGATATTAATTGAAATATCTTATTTCATGTATGTGATAAAGGCTAGATGTTATTTAAACTTACATTACTTTACTGGAGGTGATCTCAACATAGAAGGGATATTAGTCCTCTTACAAATATTGTGCAAGCTAAAACCACTTGCCAGTCCTAAAGTATAACTTAAAACTAATTTTGATTAGCCAAAAGCTCATTTTTCTTGTAATATCAAAGCAATTACTGAGAAATAGAGGTAGAGATCACTCATTTGGAACAAAGAGTTTAATATTGTGTCCCTTCTAATGTAAGGTGAGAAATAATTAGAGGACCGGGAAATGCCACTCTCAATGTCACCTGGCTTTGAGAAGAGAAATATTGGTGCTAAAGTAGTGACAAAACTAGGGAGAAGAGATGTTTGAGAAGAGGAAAAATGCTTCATACAGGTACTGCTAGTTACATCATATTATTGGGGTATTAAGTAATCATAGATTGGTGGAGGTTACCTCTCCAACAAGGTCCAATGGACCATCGTTAATCTAAAAAATTCGATCAAATTGGTGATTCCAATCAATAAGTACAAAATTATTAAGCATCTACTCACCTCCCAAGAATGTAATATACTTGCTCTACCGCATCATTAAAACAACAATATGGTACTATGATATTGATGATTTTGATTTTAGTTCTGATCTAGCATCTAAACTTTGATAAGTTGACTTAGTTGATTTGGTTGTACAATATTGATTTATGTAGGACTGAACATATTGGTTTGGTAAAGTTTTATGTTTGCAGAGAGCATTGTATGAAACAAACTTCTCGATATTGATGTGGTCGCATTGAAAGTTATCTAGTGAAACCAGGATAATGTGTTAACCCAAACCTCTGCTTCAGAAGTGTTCCAAGGTGTGATTTTGGTTTTGGTTTTATATGTTGATAGTCTACTATTGATAGATAATGAGCCTCTGAAGCTCGAAATAATGAATCATGGCATGATGAATCAATTTCTAAAGTTGGGAAAATAAAATCTATATTTGGAAATGCAAATCCTTGGACACTCCAATTGAATTTCAAGAAGTTGTGAAGATATATTGTTGAACTCAACATGGAAACTGATAGTTGATTCAAGCATTGATATTGTGATTGAACATCCATATGTATACATATATGTTGTACATAGAACCTGAGTTGATTCATGATTGATTCGCTTCATACACATAGAGTTGCCACCAAACATCCTTCAAGATATTTGCATGGAATGAACAATTTTTGGCCTAAGACATTCTTACTATGATATGTGATTGCATGGATGTACTGATGATGTTTGGGATCATTATTGATGATCGCATATGGGTGCTGCCTTAGTATGAAATATTCCATGATATGAGAGGTTCGTAGCTTTAAGAACGACATAGGTTGAGTACGATGGTTACTAGAATGACCGTCTATGAGACAAGATGAAGAAGCTTGTTGGATAGATGTTTGAGTCGGTTTTGGATATGACATAAATACATTATGATGACAAAGAGTTTGAATCAAATGGAAAAGAATCCTGTATATAGCTGGGAATGAGATACCTTCATTGAGATAATGTTGTTGTACGAGACAAGCTTAGTCTTGTGGTTGACACCTCCTCGAGAGGGAGGATGACTATGGTATCCTTTTTATGATGTATATATTTTTTGTTCTACTATGATATTTGATTTGATTTCATGTATGAACAAGAGAAAACTGCTATTGAGACATGATGACTATCAGATATGAGCATGATGATATGTTATTGATCTACAAAGAGCATTATTGCTCGAGGACACTTGGCCAACTCTTCCTCCCCTGTTTGAGCTCACAAGGTATGAAATTGAGATGGAGGGCCCTTGGGGTTGAGGGATCTATAGAAAATAGGGTATCACCCCTATCTATCACCCGTGGGATGTGGGTGATCCTTGTCCGCTTTGACAAGTCGGGTATTTGCCCCACATTGGTCATTGCAGAGTATATCCCAGTTGGCATCATATAAACAAGCATGGATTGTTGGGATTGTCCCTCCCCATCTGGCCAATGGGTTGAGGAGTATTGGAGGCGTGTGATCCTTACATCTCGGTAAGTCAGGCACCTCTTCCAAGATCAGATTATTGTGCAGGTGTTCTACCACATGACTTCTAAGAGTCATCGGTGGAATATCATTAGTCAATAAGATTGGGTTGAAATTTTCTCCCCTATGCGGTTTCGGGTTGAGAATGAGCTCTTTGATGTGATTCCAAGGTTGATATGTGCTCCCCTATGTGTTTGGATATCCTATTGCTCGATATGGAGTTGTATATGTATATCTCCCTCATGAGATTTCAGGTTGAGATGTGCTCCCTGATGTGGTTCAAAGTTGAGATGTGCTCTTGATGATATGCTCTCCAATGATGATGAAGGTCATAGAATTGACTCCCTGCTGATTTGATTCTGGGTGGTAGCAGTGGCTCCCCGATGAGTAGAGGGTTGTAGAATAAGCTTTCCTCTAGTAACAAATTCTTATTCTTTTAGAATTGAAAATGTTCAGCATATGAGTAGGGACAGTTAAGAAACAAACAGGAATAAGCAAGAGATGAGAGATGATCAGTGATGATACATGATGATGAGATACTTGAGACTGGATATGATTTGTTGATAGGATACTCATGACATAATGCAAGTGGAATTCTCCCTAGTTGAGAGGGAGTGTTAAAATATGCAACTACAACCAAATTCCACTTTTGATAGCTCATTTGATGAATATGATGATTTCATTTAATTCCTCTTTTTGAGAGGACCAAAATCAACCTAAATACCACTCAAAATGGATAAGGGAAAGTGCACTTATGAAGAAAATATCACATGTGCATTTTAATAAGGTCGCCCCTAAAGAAAAGTGGACACCCTTGGAAGGTTATAAATACAAGTGACTTCTACCTCATTTGGACACCATCATGATACATTCTTCTATTCTCTTTCTTGGTTTTGGCTTTTACAGGTCTGAGGTAGATCCGTAGAGGTATGGGTTCACTATGAGGTGAAATTGCAGGGTCTGAAGCTCGCATCTCAGTTTTAGGGTTTTGGGCCTTAGTCACTAGCACAACACTGGAAGAAGTCAACCACATTCACTTGCACAGAAGCTCATTCATGTGACTGGATCCTTCCAGTCACACGAAAAACTCTCCATCCATGCGAGTGGGAGTTAGGGCTTCAGAATATTAGTCACTCGCTTTCCATAGTCCAAATCTGACCCTAGTTGTTCACATGCCATGATTAGGGGAGCGACTAGGTTTCTACAGTCACTCAGATGACTAATCCTC
Source organism: Pinus taeda (assembly GCA_000404065.3). Classification (NCBI taxonomy): domain Eukaryota; kingdom Viridiplantae; phylum Streptophyta; class Pinopsida; order Pinales; family Pinaceae; genus Pinus; species Pinus taeda. The sequence continues at coordinate 32,417 of APFE031468393.1, read as the reverse complement.
CGTGCAACTAGGATCTAGAAATTAAAATTTCAGTCTACCAAAGTTTTTTCTCATCGACCGCAGAGTTCGGTAGTTGACCACAGATAGTGATAGTTCATTACATGGTTTTGAATAAGGGTTTTGAGTATAAACATGTTTGGGTTCATTTCAAAGATATTAGTTAGTTGATTTTTGTTGTATAGTTGTATGGATGAAGATATGTATCATTTTAATCTCTCTTTGCTAGACATTTCATGACAATCTAATAAGAAGAAGAATTTTGAAGGGTTTTCTCCCTTGTGGGATTTTTCCCTGGTCTCTGGCCAATCCTAGTGTCTCTATGTGTGAATGTTTTTCTTCTATTGTTCCTTTATGTTCCACTACATTAATGATGATATTTCTCTTTCTATATAGTTTCACATGTTGTTGATTAATGAAGCACATATGAATAATGTTATGATGTCATGGGGTGAAATTAACAAGGAAATGTTAAAATGCAAATATCAAAGCAAAGAACAATATAGCCCTAAGAAAACTTAACACCATTAAAACCACTCAGCTAGCCCATGAATGATATTAAAAAAATCAAATAACTCAAGAAATCTCCCAAATCAAGAAATTGAATCCATGTCTCTCTCTCAACCATTTTAATTTATTATAATATAATTTTAAGGAAGGGTTTTACAAGGGGAATTAACTTGCATGGTTGTTACATTGATAATATCTCTTCCTATGAGAGGTATCATAAATTTTAGATATTGATTTCTTATATTTGCTGCATATTTTTTCAATACTGATGTTGTCTTTATTTTGCATTAGCACACCAATCTCTGAATGTGTCTTTTGAGCTCATTGTGACAATATTTGTTCTATTTTTTTGTTTATGTCTATTAGCATTTGACCACACAATGTTGTAAACGAGGTCATTTTTCAAGAAGTTCCTGATGCATACATTTGATATACTCAGTTTGTGATCATCATATCTAAACATTATTCTTTTATGTCATTAATGAATAACCTTGAAATTTTATTGCCATTTTGTATATTGATCATGACAGTGATGTTTTTCTCCTTTTCATTGCTTTATATCCTTGTATTTTACATTGCAGCCTTTTTTTATGGGATATGATCTTAAAAAGAAGTTGTAATAGTATTTGAAATCTATTTTTTGTCTGTGAATTTGGCTTTATAGGCCAAGTGTTTCAATTACTATTTTGTTTAACAACATATCATTATGGCCTTTGTTTGACACATTGTAAATATTGTTAGTTTAATGGTTTGTTTTCTTTTGTTTTACTTTGAAGTTGTATTATAGGCTTTAAACAAGGCATAATACCCACATTCTTGACCTAACCAACTAGATATTCGAGGGTTGTGTGAGTGAATCTTTAACACTCATCCACAACTTGTAGCCATAGTTTTGTGTTAAGATAGTATTGTGGGCTCCATTGTGGAGGCATGCTCATTTTTCTTTGCCCTTCATATCGTCTAAGCATTATTTTTCTGCAGCCCTATCTTATTGTTCTATCTTAGTTGTTCCCTGTCCTTTGGACTTCGTGGAATTTGAGTTTTCATGGATCTTCTAAACTTTCTGGCTATACTGATATGTCTCCTCTTAGATAGAGAAGGGACCTTGATGGCCTCCTCAATGAATATAAAATTTAAATCACGCCAAGATGACCACTTGTCTGAAAAGACCTTGGATTTTAGGTTATGTTTGACCTCTATGTATTGCATTCAGGTTCAATGAATATGTAGATAAACAAGGATCTCAAGGATAATTCAAATGAAGATTTCTCCAGTATGAGGTTTATCCTCCAAAAGAATCGCCTTTACTCCGCAGGAATTCATATCAATAAAAATCTCTCAGTTCTAAAAGTCCAGGGGAATGTATGTTCTCTCTTTCAACATAGGTGCATAGGAAAATGGAGCAGCGCCATATAAAAATCTTGAAGAAGACATCACCTCTAATGGATACCACACCCACAAATAGGTTCAGGGATGAAATGCACTTCTTCTTCTTCTTCTTCTTCTTCTTTTTTTTTTTTAAATATTTATATATATATATCGACTACTTCTAGCAATGCTACAAGCGTTGTAGTAGGATAATTAGAATGACATGTGTAAAAATGAAAAATCTGGAAAATAGAAAATGTATGAATGTAGAACAGAATTATTGGATTTAATCCTTTGCATAAAATGTGGATATGAATAAGATGATGTGTGTGTGTGTGTGTGCGTGCGTTGGACAGTTGGCATTGCTTATCTATTGGCAAGAGTGTTGGAATTGATGTCAACCAGACTAGCATGGATACTTGTCACATAGATGTTGGTAGTGATGGCCCATGATGGAATCCCATGGTAGCTGCAAGCTTCATGTAGAGAATCATCATAGTAGCAAGCTTATTGGAGAAGCTATAAAATGATGACTATGGTGGTTGGGAGTTCAGGATTCCAGGCACAAGAAAGAGAGCCAAGGAGCAAGAGTGGCAAAGAGTATGAAATCATCTCATAGGTAGAAGATTGGCTCAAAGGCTACATCATACCTTATCCATTGGAAACTGCTCTGGAAGAGCTTTCCAATGGTATGTGGAAGTCTAAAAATGGACTTCAGGATAGAAAGATATGGGTTGTCGAAGTCCGGGGACATGAAGTTTTAAGTAGGATGAAATATTAGAGATCAGAACCCATAGGGACCCGATATCGAAACCTTAGAGCAGGTTGCTATATCGGAGGTCTGAGTACATCAGGACCTGGTAGCTAAACCCCAGAGCAGGATATATCAGAGATTGGAATATCAGAACTTCATAGGCTAGAGCATATTGTGTATCGGGACCTCGAAGATTTGAATATTGGAGCAGATAATCTTGGAAGTTGGAGGTTATCGGAATATCAAAAAGTTGAGGCCATTGGAACCTCAGAATTTCTTAACACTTGAAGTTACGATGGAGCTTCTGATATTGATAAGATCAACGAGGAATGTGTAGTAGGATTAACAAAGGACTTTGTTGCAAAACTAAGGCATGTCAGGGCTCTCTTCTCTCTTCTCTGGTAGGACACATGGCAACATGAGATTGGCTCTGAGATTATGTAGTGGCAACTAAAGTTAGCATGACATGGCAGTAAGGTGGACATGTGGCAACCTAATTTGGCATTTTAGATGGCTAAATGGGGCAACTCAAAGTGACACATGTCACCACTTAGAAGGTGACAAGTGGAGAAGTGATGAGAGCATAACATCATCCCTAAGATCAGTATATTAGGGGTAAGTATATTGAAGGTTGAGAACCTCGTAACTCATGTGCAGATGTCACTCGAGAAAGTTATGATAAAAAGGGGACTCTGATATTTACAAGCACATGGTCGTGTGGAGACCCAAAGAACTAAGGGCGCAGAGCAGTTAACAAAGGAAGATTGGCCCCCGGTAGGAACAAAAATCCTTAGCACTTAAAAGTTAATCCGTTAGTTACAACACCCAATCCCATGGAGGAAAAACATGAAAGTGCCAAGCGAAAGGAGCTCGGAACCTCGAAACCTCATAACATCATTTGAATAAAAGTTATGAGATATGGTGGCTCCAATATTCCACCACCCAAGGGCTATACCACCGGTCACAACTTTCAGTCCCCCGGAGGAGAAATGATAAGGGGCTAAGAAGAAGGGGCTGAAGGCTAATCAAAACCTCACAATTTCGTAAGGTCTGTTAATAAAAGTTACGATATGCAGGGGCTTCGATATAATGCCATAGTGTAGTATGAAGCTGACAATCACAAGTCTTGGTCCTACGAGAAATCAAATGCCAAAGGAGCTAAGTGCCGAGGGGCTAAGGGTATCGAAACTAAGCAATACCATAACATCCCTCTTGCATGACTTACGATATGTTGTGGCTTCGATATGACAATACAAAGGTGTATGGAAGATGGATGAGTCAGAAGCAAGGACCACGATCATGCAGAGGATTTGGTCTTAGGAGTAATGGTAGTTGTCAAAGATCAATGGGTCAAGGTAGCAAGGACCACGATTTTGCATAAAAGAGTGTTGGGTTTGCCTTGAGGTGAGATAATCCATCTTTGTGCTCTAATGCACACTTTAGTGAGTTGAATGGATGAATGGGCCAGAAGCTGAAGAACAAATGAAAATCGACAAAGTTTTTTCATGGAGTTAGATGGATATGCAGAAAGCTCTGAGACAAGGCAATGAGGACAACGATCCACACAGAAGCCATGCCGAAGTACAACTAAGTTGTGTGAAACAATGAATAAGCATGGAGAGCCTCAATAATAGGAGATTCGTTCAAGGAGAGGACTATGCCTAGTTGGAGTGTGCAAGTGGACTGAGAATTAATTCTCAGTATGGAGAAACAACAAGTGCCCATTCTCATGTTTAATGCAGTGGCAGAGACCAAGTCAGACACAACAACAAAATGGAAGAGCCATGCTGAGGTACACTCACGGCAATGTGAATGATAGAGATGATGTTCAACAAAGGTAGCATTGTGCAATGTGTAGCAGAGGAACAAAACAACAAATCCCAGCTGAGAAATGAGGGGAATACATCATTGTAGAGTGAGTTGTGTAGAGAGCTCGTTACTAAGAAAGTGTTGTTGTGTGTAAGGCTAAGTGAGCCAGTTCTGTAGAAAAAGGCAGGAGAGTGCCTATGCAGAGGAAAGAACTTAAGAGTCAATGTCATTGTGAGAAAGGCTAAAGGTGCATGTGTTGTGTGAGGAAGTCCGAGTGAGTTAGTTGTATGGTGTGTAAGGCTGAGAGGGCCTGATGAATAAAAGGGACTGAGAGATGATTGTATGTAGGTTAAGAGTAGAGTGCAGAGAGGATTATGTGTCTTATGTGTGTTGGTGGTTGTTATGAATGGAACAATGAGTTGTTGCAGATCATGCAGATGGTCAAGAACAATAGTGATGTAAGGGTCTGTCATGAGTGACTATTGTTGATAAGAAAAATGAGCTGCTGCAAAGAAATCAGAGTGCAGAGAGTGTTACATGGGCTAAGGGATATGAAGAATAGAGCTAGTATCAAGAAGATCGGATGCCAAATTGCAGAGATCATTGAGTTCCTTACTGAGTGTGGTTTGGAGCCTACATATAGGAAGTTGGTGCTTCCATCTCTAGTGGGTGCTTGAGAAGGCTTGGGGGTTGGTGCCTCATGCAAGTTGGTGCTTCTGCTAAGGTGCACAAGTGTCTACAAAAATATGGATTTGGTGCTTCCTACTAGTGGGTGATAGCAAACAATCAAAGGGAGTCGTTGCTTCCTGTGAGTGGTGGCTCACAAAAAATCTTGATGTAATAGAGTAGGTGCTCTTATTTTACATCAATAACAACAACAAGCTTTGGTGGTTTTTCTTTCGAAAGGGTTTCTATGTAAAACCTTGTGTCTGATGTGTATGATGCTCATGGTGTGTGCTTGTATGTTGATTTCATATTACTTCCACATGATATGTTGTTGTTGGTTATATGGATGATTTCCAAGTTTAAATAAGAAAAATAAATTGGCATAAAAATATAAAATTAGCCTTAATACCGATTCACCACCCTCTAAGTATTGACATTGTTTCCAACAATTGGTATCAGAGCCAAGTTCCTTCACGAATAACTTAATCGCTAGAAGGTAGATCAAAGGGAAACAATGACTAATCGAGTTTGGCCTACAATAAAAGGAGTTCCATTTTTTAATGGATCAAACTATGAGCTCTAGAATGTTAGAATGGTAGCATATTTAATGGCCTTGGATGTTGATATGTGGCTCTTCGTATTGAATGGAAAAAAGAGTAAATAGAATGAAGAAGCCCATAAGAGTATCATGAAAGGGCTATCTAACCTGAATGTTGATAAAGTGTGGCATTGTGAGTCAAGAAAGAAAGTGTTGGACAAACTGTAATGTCTATATGAAGGAGATAGCCATGTGACTCAAGAGAAGGATGAAGAACTGTGTTGTTCTAGCAATGAATCAGAACATGCAGAAGTTGTTTCTCATCACACTCGGGTTGATGATGAAGAAGTCTCGGAAGGGAGATCATGTTGTTTAGAAGGTAAGCTATTGTTGTGTGATAAATGCAAAGGGATAGGTCCTTCATTATCTAGATGTACATGTGTATCACTTGAAGATAGAGATAACTATGCATCTAGTAATTGTAATGAGGATAAACCCACTTTCATAGCAATAGAAAATGGGGAATCCTCACAGGAAGAAGAGAGATTCCTGGTGTGATCATCCATAGGAGAAAATGAGAATACCCTAGGTAGTGATGATGAAGGGATAACCCTTAGACTTATGGAAGACTCCATGGACACAGAGATGACTTTAGATCTTTGTGGTAACTCAACTAGCACCTCTGATAGCGAAGAAAATGATCTAGATGAAAGGATATTTTTTAGAAAGAGGTTGATCTTAGCTCTAAAGGAGATCAAGGACCTATTAGAGGAAAATCTCAAGCGAGAAGAGAAATTGAAAATATGAGCTTGAGAATGAGAAAATAAGCAAAACAATGGTTGAACTAAATGTTCAACAAGAAGAGGCTAGAATACTGAATGAGATGTTAACCAATCAGCTGAGTGAGAAGAAAGCTTACTGTGAGAGACTACAAAATGAAGTAGTCTCATTGAGACATGACTTAGAAAAGTCAAATAAAGAGCTGTATCAATATTAGAAGCTTGAGGAGAGTAAGAAAATCTTGGATGAGATGCTTGGCAGTCAAATATCCCCTCTCATCAAGGATGGTTTGGGTTTTAAGGAAAAACCTAGCTCCAATAAGGCAAAGGCTGAAGGATCAACTTCCCATGTAAAGGGAGTTTGAAGTTCCAACAACAACAAAGGAAAATAAGTTGTTGGACAACAGTAGCAGTAAGGAAAGGAGTAGAAACAAGAAAAGGAAAGGCAACAATAAAAGGCTAAGAAATAGAAGCTAGTAGTGTAGGAGAAGAGATTTAGGTAGTTGCAAGAAAGAGTGTAAGGTAGAATTGCAAGTTGTCATGAAAGGCACATGAAGAACCAAGAGAGGTCCTTTCCTCCTCAAGGGCAGAGCCTTCAAAGAAAAGGTAACCTATGTCATCAAAATACTTTTATGGGTATTGTTTTTCTTGCAATAATTTTGGACATAAAGCCATATACTATAGGTGGCATGCAAGGAAACAAGATGTGCTGTGTAGAAGCAACCCAATAATCCATAAAGAGGCTAGGAGAAGGCATGTTGGCCATGATAGGAGTTTTTACAAGAATGTTGTCAAGAAGAGTAACGCATCTGCCCAACTCTTAAGCCAAAATGAATGCTACAATTGTGGAAATATTGAGAACAACAAAGCACATTAGAAATATGGATAGAAATGGAATGCTTCTCAGTGTATGCATGTGAATGTACCAACTTGGGATTTGAAGACAAGGAGAAATAATGGAGTTGAGAGATGCATATTTGTCTCCAGTGCTTTGTGTCAAAAGAGCAAGATGAAAAGAGGTGGAATAAATCAAAAGAATGATCCTCCTACTCTTGTAGCAGACCCAACTATAAGGCGAAAAGGCATCAAGAGGATTTGGCTAAAGAAAGAGGAATTCAAAGAGAATTTTCCTCTAGCCATGTGCAACCGAGAGAAAGCCCGAACGTGGGAAAATAAGAAGTTGCAGAGTAATGCTTCTGTCAGGACTTGACCATTGAGGGTCTGGAAGAAGAAGGAGGATGATCTGCTGAGGGGGAGTAGATCCTCTGTTTCTCTTCATTGAAGAAAGAGAAGGGCCTCAAGGGAGGCTGAATAACTCAGATGCATGAAGCAAAAATAATGAAAAGAAATGTGCATCTGATTGATGAAGGTATGGCTGTGTTGTCTTGCTGATTACAAGAATAAATTTGTTTATTTTGAATGTATTAGCATTGAAAGAGGAGAGGAGAAGTGCAGCCAGCATGAGTTCAAAGGGGGTTATAGAACAATATCTTATGTTGTGAATAGTAGAAAAGGTGTTGCAGTAGAAGTGTGGAATGACAAGAGGCCCACAGTGAAGTCAGGTCCACAAGATCAGTCCCCATGCAGATGCAAGAAAGTAGTTGCAGGAGATCAAAGATCATTGGATCAGGGGGTGCTTCTTTAATAAGCAGTGGGGGGAAATAATTTTCAACCTTAGAAAGGAAGATTGTTGAGCAGATGAAAGGTTTTCATCTTGGGTGAAATACCCTTATTTCATTTAAGTTGTGAGTTTGATTATGCTTAGTGGTTTTGTGTTCATGAAACACAATTCATGCAAGATTTGCATGTCCCTTAACACTCAATTGGTATCACTATGTCAATTGGTAATGTTAGGTTTAGGTGGAGAAACATTTTGTGCATTTGGGCATTTATTTTTGAGAAAGAAGTATTGGAGTTTTTCTAGTAGTGTATCCAATTTTTATCATTTCTTTTGGTGCAATTGGTATTAGTTGGGAAACAATCCCTATTGTAGAAGTATGATCTCAAGGGGAGAAGTGGAGACACTCAAATGAATTGAGCATAATCTCGGAAGCAGTACTTGTTGAGGGACAAAGTCCCCTAGGGTTTTGGGTCAACTCCCTAGCAGAGCGGGGGTTATCTACAGTGAAAAACAAGGATTCCACACGGACATGATACTTAAATAAGCAAACTACGTGAAGACAGGTGCACCTGGGGGTCCTTCGTTCGGGTAGTTCTAGCCAGGGTCCAAACCCTCTTGGAGTTCCTCTCGATACTTGAACCTGCAAAACAACCAATTCAAATAAGCATAGCAATATATGGACCAAGTATCATATAGAAATCAACTTCATAACTTATTGAAAGATGGTTAATTATACATTGAAACAATTATTCATATGTAAACCATAACAATAACATCATATGCATAAAGAAGATTGATTCCGAGAACAAGACAAATGTTTATTTATTGCAGATAACTAAAACGAAGGAAGGAATGATATCACCTGAATCTTCCTCTTGTTGGCTCCAAGTGGAACCGTCCTCTGGATCCGTCCAATCCCAAGTCTTCAAAAGGCTCCTTCCATGACTCACACAAAGATATCTCAACTAGTGAAATGACATCATAACTCAAGGAAACAAGGGTTTCCTATACTGGGGGAAGTGTTGGAAGAACAGGGGTCTTCAAACCTAATCAGGGATAATCTCAACAGAGTAATTCTCTCTCTCCTCTCCTCCCTAAGGCCTTCCCATTGAAGCCTTTTATACTTCTCCCAAAGTAGTTTTTTAGTTGGGAATTCATTGGGAACAGTTGGGCCACGGGCACTAATAGGTAATCAACAGGTAAAACCCGTGATCTCTGCCCGAAATTAAGGAGATTTAATTTTTTTAAGTGTTTTAAGACATATACGCGGGTTGGGTATATCCGGACCTGCATACACACGCATTTAGCTCAGGGAAATGTCGCATATAGGGAGTAAAACACTGTCTTTAAAGTATTTGGACCAGGTCTGGTAGGAGGGGTTTCCCTAGGCCATAAATGAGGCATCACAAATATAAAGGGTGAGATTTGGAGCTATAACAGATGCCCCCTAATATATGAGGTCAGATGGGGTACATGATGGCCGAAATGTATTAAGTACATGGAAAGGAAACCTGTCAAAAACTGAGAAGGACTTCACTAGATTTCAGCCTACCAAGCCACAAAAGGAGATCAGAAAGAAAAACTGTCTGAGGCGGGCATACCCATGCTCAAAGAAAGTAAAGCATGTCCGCATATCAAGCACAAGCAGATCCACTAAGTATACAAGTATAGGAGACTGGAAATACATAATGGATCATCTGATCATGATTGAACAAGTACATGTCTAAATATCACATATAAGAATGTCAATGATGTTGAAGGATGAAGTTGATCACTGATATCAAAGACTGATCCCAATAGTACCAAATGAACATGATGGAATAAGATGGTACTACACTGCAAACTCAGGTGCCAGCATATAGAATGTCGCCATGAATGACTACAACATATAAGGTGGAATGGTATCAACTAGCAGCAACATGAGAAACTGTCAAGTGAACCAATGAATGCTGATGCAACCCGAGGTCTTCACCGACCACTGTGGTACATTTCAACACAATGGGAATGAATGAGCTGAAGTCGACCATGTGAGAAATCGTTTGATTACTGCTCATTGATGTATACCGTTAACAAACGTGAGACTACTAACCAATAATGATAATGAGAGTCAAGGCACCCCAGTACAATCTAACAAGTGCGAATAGATGATCTAAAGTCGAGCACCTAGAAGAATCTATCGATCAAGAGACAAAGATGGTTTCCCACTGTCGATAGCGAAGGATCTGCCACTAATGACTACAAACCCCAAGGTACTGCCAAATGGACAATAGACCTTTTCCCCAGAGCAATGAGTTGTAGTCGATGAGGAAAGATCCGATAGAAGGAAGGAATAAGGCATCCTTCATCAATCTAGTGCGAGTGTAACCCGTAGGCCAATAATGTGGAAGGAAACAGATGAAGAAGATGTAATAACCCGACCGAAGCACGTTTTCAGCGTACACAAGATGTGGTTAGCGCACGACAGAAACCCTCTGAACCAACCAATGATGAAAGATGGCACAGAGGCGAGGTATCTACCAATAGGGTCAAATGGAAACCAAGGTACTGCATGAATCCAAATGTGTGATAATGTAAGCTGATGTCGAACACAAGGGAAACCACTCAGTCAAAGACCCATGATACTGATCAATGCTGAGCACAAGGTGACTTATCAATAATGAAAATAGGGCCAGGGTGTGGCTCTAGGCCTGTCCTCAGAGCAAGATGTCGTTGTTGATAAGGACAAAACCTGCCAGCAAGAAGTCAATGGAGACCTTCTCAAACCGGCACGAGTAAAGGACCAATATAACTGATGTGATGATAGACAAGACACTGACAACCGGGGATGTCTAACTGAAAAATGAGTCAAGAGACACCGTAGAGAGGCCAACTTAGGCTAACTTCCCTTGAACAAAAGCGTGACTCAATGATGACTATGTGGCAACATATGATGACTCTGTATAAGTTCGTCATGTAGGAGGCACGAACGAACTCTCCATATAATTGGAAGAGATAACCAATCGGAGGAGAACTGACTCAATAACAAGGTTAAGGCATACCTAAGTCAAACTAAATCCCACCCAAATGGTGGAGACTTTGTTTTGAGTGCTTTGTTCAAGGGCGACACGACTTAATCTAGCTGCCAACAATAAATGAAAATGTTGTCCCGTTCCCGCTCTTTTTGGAATATATAATTTTTTTTTGTCTTCTTTATTAAGCTTGAAAAAGAATAAAAGAGTGCTATAATATAGTGGAAAGAACGAATGTCGCTAAAGCAGATGATCTAGTTCCTGAGAGTGGAACGATCCTATGCTCAATGTAGGGAGGCGAAAACTGGTCAAAAACACTCAAAGGTGTGTTCCTTCCACGGGTCATAGTGTGTCAAGTTGCAGAAGTCAAGGGGACGCAAGTTTGATTTTGTAGACATCATGGCCAAAAGTTGGCTTAAACATGAGTCCAGTGAAACCGGCTAAAGGCCAAAAGGTGCAAATAGTCAATATGCAATGCAGTAGTACAACTCAACACAAAGGAGCCTCTAGGGTATAAGGCCAAAACGAAGCGAAGAAGCAAAGAGGAATGAGTCTTCAACGCGTAAGTCATGGCGGGACTAAAGAGGACTCCCGAGTCTAGGAACAAAAAATCATCATGGGTGCCAAGTGACAACAAGGTACTATCTAGGGCACCCATGATAAGGTAGGCTCTACCACACAAGTCATGATACTTCTAAGCAATGAGAAGGTTCCACACCATAACTTGGTGGGATTGATCCTAAGGCCAAAATGGGAAAGGAAACTGATAAGTGCACAGTGCAGGTGGAAAACCTAACCTATATGCCAGTTTCGAGAACCAATACCTGTCAGAATGGACCAACCATAAAAATTCCAAAGGAGAAATCTTCCAAGTTCTGTATACATAAATAGGAACACTAAACAAGAAGTCAATACATCCCACATATAACCTTCATATAAAATCTTGTGTTATAGAATACAAAACTTGAAAATGCGTACCTTATATATACAATATGGTACAGGGAACCACGCAACCTTGGGGCTTATGCATAATAGTTCATCTGGACAAACCCCTTGTAGGGCTCAGGCCAAGGACTCCTTTGGTAGTCAAAACTCATGGCTCCAAAGAGTTCCTCTTGTGAAGGCAATTCAAGTTTTGAGAAATCATGAGAACTACATGGATCAAAAGAGGGAATTAAGGGATCCCATGTCCCTATAGGAAGAATCTCTCGATCAACTGTCGGGACCAAGTCCCAAGAAGGAGAATAATAAGTCAAAGGATCCTTCTCAAAAGCGATTGAACATTGAGGATTCAATGCCACATAATTCACCTGTGGCGGGGTAGAGTCTACTTGAATGCTTGGAACAAACCAAGGGGTATTCTATAGTAAGGTCGAATTAGGGTGGTGATTATTAGATTCAAGCTGATCAATGGTAACAATATTCCCTTTATGAGGAAAACTCATCACTCGAAAGAGTGAAGACACCACAACATTCATAGCATAGGCATAATCACGCCTAAGTAGCATATTAAAGTCTAAAGGGCTATCAACCACCATCATATCGATTAAAACAGTCTTCCCACCTAAAGTAACAGGAAATTGAGGAAGAACACCCATAGATTCACCAGGTCTTCTATCATAGTCTAACAACTGACTCTGAGCTGTCAACAACTTTGGGGAACCCAAAGCTTTCCAAGTCAAAGAGAATATAATACTTGCAGACGATCCTTCATCCACCATACATAGATAGACATTTGTGGAATTAACCCTGACCTTTATTTGGAAAGGTGTAGCGGAAGGAAGACGGGGCTCAACAAGATTATCCCAATCAAAGGAAACACTCCTAGAACTTGGAGGGGGAGCATTCGAAGAAACCTGAATGCCCCCTATACCAGAAGGCACTGCACTAGAGATTAAATAGACTCTTTTGTTAGGCACTTCACCCCCCAAAAGAGGAGTGTAATAAGCTAGAGATTGCATTGGATCTACACATTATCAACTAATGGTTGATGGGATTGATGAGAAACCATATAAAATGCAGGAGTAAAAGAACTTTTAGACTCGGACCATATCCTTTGTACCTCTGGGATACCAGGGCATAAATGAGTAAGATGGTCTCCCTTGCATATCTTACAAGGGAACTTAGGTTTAAACTTCTACATCCACGTTTCTTATCAACCTCCATTCCGCCAACATGACTAGTAGTAGTTTGTAGAGAGTCCTAAACATGACTTTCAGAGGATCCTGACTCTTTGCTAGTTTGACTTGCAATGACCAGACCTGTGCCCCCAGCATGACTTGCAGGAGCTGAAGGTTCATCTCCAACATGACTAGCAAAGGTTGATGATGAACTGCTAGTATGACTTGCAGTGACTAGACTTATGCTTCTAGCATGATTTGCAGCGGCAGAAGGCTCATCTTCAACATGACTAGCAGAGGTTGATGATGAATTGCTAGTATGACTTGCAGTGACTAGACTTATGTCCCCAGCATGACTTGCAGCGGCTGAAGGCTCATCTTCAACATGACTAGTAGAGGTTGATGATGAATGGATAGAATTATTCTTCTTCTTCGTCTTCCTCTTTCTCCTCTTCTTAGATTTCTTATTACAAGAAGGAGGAGAAAGAGGAACCCTAGATTTCTCTTTGAAAGAAGATGAGCAATTAAAATCCATGCGATGCCCATGAAATAAATCATTCAATTGAGAAGCTTTAAGAACATCAGGAATACTTGAAGTGGACCATAGCCAAACTGGTAGTCCAACATTCAATCCACGAATATTCAAAATGACCATTAAGGGAGTACCAAAGTTTCCAAAGAAAGGAAAGCACAAGGATCCCCTTTTAGGAGGGTACCTTGGTTGGTTTCCACAAGAATATTGGCCATATCTAACTGATTCGTAGACCCTTCCCTTTCGGGAATGTACAAATGACTTTTCAAGGAGGATAGATACACAATCAAAACCTTTTCCCTTGAGGAGGCAACACCACTACTTCCGAAAGAACGGCCAAAAGCCTTTCAAGATTGGCGGAGTGGTAAGTCAGTCACTCAGAATACAAAGTCCAAACATGACTAGACAAAAATACCTAAAGCCAACTATATACAAGGAAAAAAGAGCAGTTAGCTATAAAGTCCTTAAATATACAACCAATTAAGCGACTTCTGAGTATTTTCACTTCGGGTGATTAGGACCGGACACCAAAATACAAGAAAGTGAAGTAAGGGACCTTCCGAAGATAGTCTGGGATAATGATGGCCTAGGCCTACCAACGAAGGTATCAGAGGAAGTTATGCTGACCTCAAAGCAACAGCCTATGCTGGTGCAAGCCCCCGAGCTTCGCAAGGGTGCCCTCCAGAAGTACTGCTGAGAGTGATACAACGTCGACCTCAGGTGCCACGAGATTCCCCTCCACAGCCACATGTGTAGATCCCTAGGATAAGCAACTAAGGTTACCAACTCATGTCAGAAGCCAGGCAGAACAGTATTGAGGTAAGATCTGATAAGTAGGAGAGGGGGTATCTCTCTTCCTTATCTTCAAAAACCCTCGTGCTTAACTCCTAGATCTAGAGCTTTCCTGGTCTCCCTAACACTATTGGATTTGCACTTGTTATTCAGAATTCTATGTTTGATAGTTTAGAGTGACCTTGGAGAGTTTACTTTCCTCTCGCCTAATCCAAGGCCCTAAATATCCTAAAACTTGCTGGTGTGTCTAAATCGTCAATATAAAAAAGTTCTAGTATATTCTAATTAACGCTTGATTTTAAAGGCTGTTCTTTCAAGTCAAGGGTATGGGAGTGAAACTAATGATGTGTGTATGACTCAACCAAAATCTAAGAAAAGGTAACTACATGAATGCAATAATTTTTCTTTCGATGAAAAGCAACTTCTATTTGGGTTCTAAGAAACACCTAGAAAGCAAAAAACTTTTTCCTTTTATTTTCTTGCAACATACTTCACACAAGCAAAAACTAAAATGCTCTAACAATGCAAAATTATCCTAATGCAAAGTATGAAGATGCAAGAAACTTAAGATTACTCTAAAGCGAAGAATGAAAACAAATTGTTTATCGCTTCTAATTAGCCACCTTCAATGTTAAGATAGAATATAAGTTCCTAATGCAAATTTTCGTCCAAACACTAAAAGCAAATCTTAAGACAAACAAAATGCACTCTCACTCGCAAAAAGTAACCAAATCAAAACAAGGCAAAAGAAAGCAAAAACCAAGTTTTTAAGGAGTTTTCTTTTTCTCAAAAGCAAAGAAAAACCATAACTTTTCAAAAGCACCCAACTACTATTGAAGACTTTAAGACCGAAAAATAGGCAACAAAACACTTTGCAAGTTATCAACTCAATATGGGTGAAAATTCAATAAAATAGGTGTTTCAAGATGCCATGAACGGCCAAAAAGCAACAAAAAGAGCTTGGTGACAATGATCAAAAGACCAAGAAAGACAACTTTCAAAATCGTCACTCAACAACTTTCAAAAAGCGAGAAAAGAAAATGACCACAAGATGCAATTTTGACACAAAGCAAGAAGATCACAAAGATAAAGTTTGTCACAAATATTGAAACCAATCTTTCTACTTTGGAAGACCAGAACAACCAAGATTCTCAAAAAGAAATCTTGTGTCCTCAAACTCAAATGATGATACTTGCAACAAAACAAAAACAAGACCAAAACTTTCCACAACAGGAGAGAATTTGAAACCGGAGACTTGTTGCAAAACCAAATACTGACAACAAAAATTGACTGCTCAGGAAACACTTAGACAAGCAAAATAATCTTCTGAAACAGAAAGACTTGGCAAAATCTTGGAAAATTATGGTATACGCAACTGTGTCAATACACAACAGTGTGTATACATGATTCAGCCCAAAGAACACTGCGTATACGCGGGTTCATATGGGGAAACTTGTGTACATACGCTACTGTAACCTAACAAAATTGCGTATATAACAATTCACAAGAAAAAGAAAAAAATAGGTCTGAAGAAACTGCTCATACTTGAAGTCTGAGTTCCTACAGGAACAGACAAATCAGTTACAGCAAGAACACCAATGGCTGAGCCCTGGTTGGCTTAAAATAACCCAAACTAGGAACAACAAGACTGTTGTCCCCAGTGGAGTTGCCAATTCTATTGAGGGACAAAGTCCCCTAGGGATTTGGGTCAACACCCTAGCAGTGCAGGGGTTATCTATAGTGAAAAACAAGCATTCCACACAACCATGATACTTAAATAAGAAAACTACGCGAAGAGAGGTGCACCTGGGGGTCCTTCGTTCGGGTAGATCCAGCCAGGGTTCAAACCCTCTTGGAGTTCCTCCCGATCCTTGAACCTGCAAAACAACCAATTCAAAGAAGCATAGCAATATATGGACCAAGTATCATATAGAAATCAATTTCATAACTTATTGAAAGATGGTTAATCATACATTGAAACAATTATTCATATGTAAACCATAACAATAACAACATATGCATAAAGAAGATTGATTTCGGGAACAAGACAAATGTTTCTTTATTGCAGATAACTAAAACAAGGCAAGGAATGATATCACCTGAATCTTCCTCTTGCTGGCTCCAAGCGGAACTGTCCTCCGGATCCGTCCAATCCCAAGTCTTCAAAAGGCTCCTTCCATGACTCACACAAAGATATCTCAACTAGTGAAATGACATCATAACTCAAGGAAACAAGGGTTTCCTGTAGTGGGAGGAGTGCTGGAATCACAAGGATCTTCAGACCTGATTAGGGATAATCTCAGCAGAGTAATTTTCTCTCTATTCTCTCCTCCCTTAGGCCTTCCCATTGAAGCCTTTTTATACTTCTCCCAAAGTAGTTTTTTAGTTGGGAATTCATTGGGAATAGTTGGGCCATGGGAACTAATAGGTAATCAATAGGTAAAACCCGTGATCTTCGCTCGAAATTAAGGAGATTTATTTTTTTTAAGTGTTTTAAGACATATACACAGGTTGGGTATACCCGGACCCGCGTACACATGCGTTTAGCTTAGGGCAATGTCGCATATAGGGAGTAAAACACTGTTTTTTAAGTATTTGGACCAGGTTTGGAAGGAGGGATTGCCCCATGCCATAAATGCAGCATCACAAATATCAAGGGTGAGATTTGGAGCTATAACAGATGCCCCCTAATATATGACATTAGAAGGGGTACATGATGGCCAAAATGTATTAAGTACATGGAAAGGAAACCTGTCAAAAACCGAGAAGGACTTCACTAGATTTCAGCCTGCCAAGCCACAAAAGGAGATCAGAAAGAAACATTGTCTGAGGCGGGCATACCCATGCTCAGAGAAAGTAAAGCATGTCCGCATATCAAGCACAAGCAGATCCACTAAGTATACAAGTATAGGAGACTGTAAATACATAATGGATCATCTGATCATAATCGAACAAGTACATGTCTGAATATCACATATAAGAATGTCAATGATGCTGAAGGATGAAGCTGATCACTGATATCAAAGACTGATCCCAATAGTACCAAATGAACATGATGGAATAAGGCGACACTACACTACAAACTCGGGTGCCAACATATAGAATGGCGCCATGAATGACTGCAACATATGAGGTGGAATGGTATCAACTAGCAGCAATAGGAGCAACTGTCAAGTGAACCAATGAATGTTGATGCAACCCAAGGTCTTGTCGACCATCGTGGTACATTTCTACACAATGGGAATAAATGATCTGAAGTTAACCATGTGAGAAATCATTTGATTACCGGTCATTGATGTATACCATTAACAAACACGAGACTACTCACCGATAATGATAATGAGAGTCAAGGTACCCCAGTACAATCTAACAAGTGTGAATAGATGAGCTGGAGTCGAACACCTGTAAGAATCTATCAATCAGGAGACAATGATGGTTTCCCACTGTCGATAGCGAAGGATCTGCCACTAATGACTGCAAACCCCAAGGTACTGCCAAATGGACTCTAGACTTTTGCCCCAAAGCAATGAGTCATAGTCGATGGGGAAAGATCCGCTAGAAGGAAGGAATTAAGGCATCCTTCATCAATCTAGCGCGAGTGTAACCCGCAGGCCATAAATGGAGCATCACAAATATCAAGGGTGAGATTTGGAGCTATAATAATAGCAACAATGAGTCCTTGAAGATATGTCTACAGAGAAGAATGCACATCAGCAGTTAGACCCTCGGTCATTGACAACCAATGATTGCATGGGTGAAAAGAAGCAACTTGTATCCCTTTTCAATTGATGACAAAAGGGGAGATAATTATTAGAGGAGTTGTGATGGCCCATGCAGAGGAGAGAAAGCCATTTGTGGCTCATTCAATAAGATGTGTGGAGTAGCATAAGTTTTGGCCATCAAAGTGAAGATAAGGATGGAGTGTTTCCATAAATGCCAAAGGGGAGATTGTTGGACAATTGGCATTGCCTAACTGTTACAAGGAGTGTTGGCATTGATGTCAACGAGACTAGCATGGATACTTGTCACATAGATGTTGGCAGTGATGACCCAAGATGGAATCCCATGGTAGCTAAAGGCTTCATGTAGAGAATAATCACAGTAGCAGGATTATTGGAAAATCCATAAAATGATGACTACTGTGTTGATCGGGATGTAATCCCATGGTATCTATAGGCTTCATGTAGAGAATCATCATAGTAGTAGGCTTACTGGGGAAGCCATAAAATGATGACTATGGTGGTTGGGAGTTCAAGATTCCAGGCACAAGAAAGAGAGTTAAGGAGAAAAGAGTGGCAAAGAGTATGCATCCATATCATAGGTATCATGTTGGCTCAAAGCCTACATAAGACCTTCTCCATTGGAAATTTCTCTGGAAGAGCTTTCCAACAATATGTGGAAGTCTAAAAATGGACTTCGGGATCAAAAGATACAGGTTGTCGAAGTCCGGGAATGTGAAGTTTTAAGCAAGATAAAATATTAGAGATCAAAACCCATCATGACCCGATATCGGAACCTCGAAGCAAGTTGTTAGATTAGAGCTCTGAGCACATTGGGACCCGATATTGGAACCCCTAAGTAGGCTACATCGGAGATTGGAATATCAGAACTTCATAGGTCAGAGCATATCGAATATCAGGACCTCAAAGGTTGGAATATATGAGCGTCGGAGCAGATAATATCAAAAGCTGGAGGTTATCAGAATATCGGAAATTTGAGGCCATAGGAACCTTAGAACTTCTTAACACTTGAAGAAGATATATGGAGCTGCCAATATTAATAAAATCACCGAGAATTTGTAGCAGTATTAACAAAGGACTTTTTTGTAAAACCAAGATGTGTCGGGACTCTCTTCTCTCTTCTTTGGTAGGACACATTGCGACATGAGATTGGCTTCGAGAAGATGCAGTGGAAACTGACGTCAACATGACGTGGCATCCTGATTTGGCATTTTCGGTGGCCAAATGGGGCAACTCAGAGTGACACATGTCACCATTTAGAAGGCGATGCATGGAGAAGTGACGAGAGCATAACATCGTCCCTAAG
Organism: Pinus taeda; assembly: GCA_000404065.3. NCBI lineage: Eukaryota > Viridiplantae > Streptophyta > Pinopsida > Pinales > Pinaceae > Pinus > Pinus taeda. The sequence continues at coordinate 12,877 of APFE031468393.1, read as the reverse complement.
ATCAATATATCAAAGGTAAGTGTATCAAAGGTTGAGGGCTTCATAAATCCTATGGAGATGTCACTCGAGAAAGTTATGATAAAAAATGGGCTCTAATGTTTACAAGCACATGGTTGCGTAGATATCCAAAGAACAAAGGAGGAGAGCAGTTAAGAAAGGAAGATTGGCCCCCCGGTAGGAACATAAGTCCTTAACACTTAAAATCTAAGCCACTACTTACAACGCCCAGTCCCATGGAGAAAAACATGAAAGTGCCAAGTGAAAGGATATCGGAACCTCGCAACCTCGTAACATCATTTGAATAAAAGTTACGAGATATGGTGGCTCCAATATTGCAACACCCAAGGGCTATACCACTGGTCACAACTTTATGTCCTATGGAGGAGAAATGATAAGGGGCTAAGAAGAAGGGGCTAAAGGTCAATTAGAAACTCACGATTTTGTAAGTTCTGTTAATAAAAGTTACGATATATAGGAGATTTGATATAACACCACAATGGAGTATGAAGCTGATGGTCACAGGTCTTGGTCCTATGAGAAAGCAAATGCAAAAGGAGCTAAGTGCCAAGGGGCTAAGGGTATTGAAACTAAGTAATATCATAACATCCCTCTTGTATGAGTTACGATATGTTGTGGCTCTGATATGACATTACAAAGGTATATGGTAGATGGATGAGTGGGCAACAAGGATCACAATCATGTAGAGGAGTTGGTCTTAGGAGTAATGGTGGTTGTCAAAGATCGATGGGTTAAGGCAGCAAGGACCACAATTTTCAGAAAAGAGTGTTGGGTTTGCCTTGAGGTGAGACAAGCCATCTATGTGCTTTGATGCACATCTCAGTGAGTTGAATGGATGAATGGGTCAGAAGCTGAAGAACAAATGAAAATCGATGGAGTTGGTTCATGGAGTCAGATGGATCTGCAAAAAGCTCTAAGACAAGGCAACGAGAAAAACGGTCTATAAAGAAGCCATGTCGAAGTACAACTAAGCTATGTGAAACCATGAATAAGGATGGAGAGCCTTAGTGATAGGAGATTTATTCATAGAGACGATTGTGCCTGGTTGCGATGTGTAGGTGGACTATGAATTAATTCTCAGTATGGAGAAATAGTCAAGTTACCATTCTCATGTTTAATGTAGTATAAGAGACCAAGTCAGACGCAACAACAGAATGGAAGAGCCTTGTCGAGGTACACTCAGGGCAATGTGGAAGATAGAGATGATTTTCGCTAGAGGTAGCATTGTGTAGTGTGCAATGGAGTAACAAAACAATAGAGCTCAGTTGAGCAATGAGGGGGATACAATATTGTAGAGTGAGTTGTGTGGAGAGCTTGTTGCTAAGAGATCGCTGCTATGTGTAAGGCTAAGTGATCTTGGTTTGCAAAAAAAGGCAAGAGAGTGCATATGTAGAGGAAAGACCTCGAGAGAGTCAATGTCGTTGTGAGAAAGGTTGAAGTTTCTTGTGCCGTGTGAAGAAGGTTGAGTGAGATAGTGCTATAGTGTGTAAGGCTGAGAGGGCCTCATGAATAAAAGAGACTGAGAGCTTACTATATCTAGTTGAAGAGCAGAGTGTAGAGAGGACTGCATGGCCTGTGTGTGTTGGCAAGTGCTATGAATCGAACAACAAGTTGCTACAGATCGTGTAGAGGGCCGAGAAAAATAATAACGTGAGGGGTTGCCATGAGTGATTATTTTTTATAAGAAAAATGAGTTGTTGCAGAGCAAGCAAAGTGAAAAGAGTGTTGTGTGGACCAAGGGATGTGAAGAACAAAGCTGATATCAGGAAAAGTGGCTGCCAAATTGCAGAGAACATTGATTTCCTTGCTAAGTGTGGTTTGGAGCCTGCATACATGAAGTTGGTGCTTCCATCTCTAATAGGTGCTTGAGAAGGATTGGGGGTTGGTGCCTCCTACAAGTTGGTGCTTGTATAAATCCAAGGAGATGCAAGTTGGTGCTTGAAACAAGTTTGTGAAGTTGGTGCTTCACATGGTGCTTCTGGTAAGCTGGACATGTGTCTACAAAAAGAGTGAGTTGGTGCTTCTTGCTATTTTGTGCTAGAGAAAAATCAAAGGGATTCAGTGCTTCCTGTGAGTGGCGGCTCACAAAAAGGATTGATGTAATAGAGTAGGTGCTCTTATTTTACATCAATAACAACAACAAGCTTTGGTGGTTTTTTCCTGAAAGGGTTTCCACGTAAAACCTTGTGTCTCATGTGTATGATGCTCATAGTGTGTGCTTGTATGTTGATTTCATATTAATTCCACATAATATGTTGTTGTTGGTTAAATGGATGTTTGCCAAGTTTAAATAAGAAAAGTAAATTGGCATAAAAAGATAAAAATTAGCCTTAATACTGATTCATGCCCCTCTCAGTATTAACTTGTTTCCAACTATATATATATATATATCTATATATATATAATCTATATTATATATATTATATAATATAATATATATATATATTATATATATTATTACTCTATATATCTATATATTATATATATATATATATATATTATATATATATATTATATATTATATATATATATATAAATCTTATTCCTATCTACTTTTTATGCAAAGACATGCTTAATTATATGGTGGAGTAACTTATGGTAATATGTTATTTACTTCCTTGAAAGCTTAAAAAAAATTCACTACACAAATATCTAAAAATAATGCTTGAATATTGAAACCATATCCATAAATTATGGCATAAAATATGTGAGAGAGTTATCCACATGGCATTATCTTGTGCAAAGGCTGCAATAATACCTTCAAGTTATGGTCCAATCAAATGTTGAAAATTAGTTTTTTTACTAATATTGAAAAATAAATATTTATTTTGCAAAGTTAAACATTATAAGTTGTATTGGTCAATGCTAAGCTAATAGTGATCAACAAGCAAATTGATTGCTAGAATCCTATTTTGGCAGAGACTAATAAATATATTTATAATATTTAATCTCTAAATATATTTATCTATAAAATATTGCTATATAAAAAGGGATTAAATACAAAGGGTTCATTTAAATAATGATAAAAGATATTGGATTTAGCTAGTGGGTGATATGGTAGGACCATGTGGCCCTAGTGTCGATAAGGCATTACCCTTGATGTGACACATAGGCTTGGGATGTCATGTCATCTACCACGTGTCAAATGTAGGAACACATTGACATGGTAAAGCACAAAATTTTTCAAGGGTCGTAACTTTGTTTCCCAAACTTAGATTGAGATGAAATTTACATCAAAGGAACAAGAAAAAGATAATGGTGGCCTCATAAATGGTGTTCAAGGTGGATGAAATAATCGAAAAATTATATGGCCCCACTTCTTTAAGGCGACCTAATGGATAGGGTGTGTTATATCAAATAACAACATTGGAATAATATACTACATGATAGAGATTCCATAATTTTATCAAACACAAATGCAGTCCAATAGAATCATCAATAGAAACCAAACCATGACAAAGCACAAGTCTACTTAGTAGGGATGGAAATTTTGGAAGGTAAATGGACAAAGAAATTGTAGGTGTTTCATTGATTCAAAGGATGAGATCTAAAGCTAGTCATAGAGTTAGGCCTTTCATTTGGGGAAACAAGCCAAAATTGACTCAAGGGGAGTCGATAGGTGTGATCTATGTTTGTTGGGCACTTCATTTAAAGGAGGAAACAACAAAGATAATTTAATAGCTAAAGAGATTTGAGTTGTGCCACTTGGAATGAATGTTGTGAATAATGAAAAAGAGTATTAGAGATAACGAGAGATAAAAACTAAGATATTAAGTGTTACTACAAAGCACTAAAAAGTAGAAAGGTTGAAGATTGACATTGTGGAAAAAGCAAAAGCAAAAAAAAAAATACATCAATTGGATCCACTACCTCAAAGTGTGATTATATAAATGTAAAAGCTTCAGCTTATTTGAAGGTTGGACATTAGATATATATGATCCATATAGAATATGTAAGTTATTTTGTCATATTTTCAATACAATTTTATGTTGTGGCTTGGTGAATACACTATTAGGTAACCGTGTATGGGATGATGTTATATATGAATGGAACAATGCCCCCCTTTCAACTTTTTGTTTCCTTTGTGTTGGATGATGATGATGCAATTTATTTTTGTTCTTTATAAGTTATGTAAAATAATGCCCCTTTGTTTGTTTAGATGTAACGTGTTTATAATTAGACGAATGATAAGCGTGATGGTAATGTTCTATCGTTGAATGGGTAGGAGGTTATGATTTGGTGTTAAGAGGTTTGTAATGATAATTACTATCTAAGTGTAGCGATCAAGATGGGAAATGACATTGTTAGTCATATTGTTTGAGTCGTGCACAATCTTTATGTCTCGACACAACTATTTGAGTTAGACCTTTCCCTTCATTGGTATTGAAAATAAAAATGCTTAGACTACTTGAGATCCCTTATTGGACATCAACGATGACCTAAGTCTTAAATTGAGCAAACATAAATTAATGTGTGTTTCTAGCAAGAAAGCTCATAGGCCAACTACAAAATCAAAGAATCAAACATTTCACAATAGCATAAAACTTATGAAGACACGATAATCTAATCTAACCTTATAGAGTTCAACCTCCACATGTCATATAATTTTTGCAATTTACTCATAGATTGAAGGTTAACTAGTCATGATTTTTAGAATTCAACTTAAGATGACTCACTCACCTTCTCAAGCCACAAGCTTAGTTGGCCAATATAAAATTTTGAAGATGATAGTATTTGTACATTTGAAGTAAAGTTAATTGAGCTTGATAAATAGGGATCCCCTCCAATTTACTTTGTGATTAGATTTCTATGTATGACTAAATTTTGCAGTTGGCCTCCACTTACAACCCCACATATTGGTATATAATGGGATATGTTTAATATCAATGCAAAGTTCAACAACCATACTCTACTCTAGTGACTAAATGAATCATGTGTGACTAGCAAAGAAGACTAGAGGACAATTTCACAAGCAAAAAATTAAATGTGCCAAAATGGCTTAGAACTTGTGAAAACACAAGCATATCACCTAACCTTGCAAAGTTCACCCTTCACACATGTTGAGGAATTTTTATAGTTTAAACATACACTGAATTTTAATTAGCTATGATTTTTATAAGTCCATTAGCTATGATCTGCGTGTATGCTTATGCCATATTTTTGCTTGACCAATATCAAGTTTTGAGGATGATAGTATGTAAATCTTTAACACAAAGAAAATGAAGCTTGATAAACATATATCCAATCCAGTTTACTCTTTGGCTAGATTTTGTGATTGGCCTCTACTTGGTGCATGCATGCCAACTTGGTTAAGTTATCATCGAGGATTTTTGAAGATAGTGTAGTGGGCCTTTGCTCACACTGTCATGAACCATATTTTGTTCTCTCAATTTAAAATTAATCAATTAGTCACCTTGCAATATCAACGTTGCAACATTCAATGCAATTGTTAACTTATAGCCTTGGCCTTACAACACTTTAACTATTTTAGCTTGGTCCTTGTAATGTGCTTCAACAATTTCTTGCATCACAAGTGAGATAATATCCAAGTCATCATGCTTTGGGATGTCTTCAAACATTTAGTGCTAAATAATTTTAACTCTTAAGTGCACTTAGACAAAAATCCCATCAACACACTTAGGCAAAAGTCCCATCAACACGCAAGCGAAAATTCCATCAGACGCTTGATTTCCATGTGTGTTAATGTATGCAAAATAAGGTCTAATTTGTTTGGAACAAGTATACATCGGCTTGACATATGGACCTATGCAGAACCATTTAATGCTTGGTTTGGATTTTAATATCCATACTTGATATATAAAGAGTAATTGAGGGAAAGCTTGTAGCATATGGTGTTATAGGCTACAATATTTTTATCAACTTCCTTACAACCAATGATCATGATAATTTAGTAGTCTCCTTTATTGTTATGATGTAGCACACAAATTTGAATGTGGTTAAGCTCAATAGGTTAATACATGATATTAATTTAATCAAATTCATTTGTTATTGCATGGTATTATGTTGTGTTAATCATGCATTATATAAGATTAAACAAAATTATCATTAGGGACAATAATGGCAATGCATGGACCTATCCATTGTTACAATTTTCTCCTAGGTTTATGTTGATCAATTGGTTGCCATATATTGTCCAATGACATAACAATATCTCTCATATTAGTCCAAAAATCATGCATGAACGTCACATGCAAAGGAATAATGAGCTAAAAATTAAGGATCGACTTTGGGATGACACCATATGTGTAATATATGAGGAATTAGTTTGTTTCAAAAGGCAAAGACACTTTGCCCAATATTCCCAATGGGAGATTTCTCTCACCTCTCCTTCTCCTTTTCATTCACTCGAAACCCCATTTTTCCTAGTAATTCAAACACCATGTGCACTTTTATAGTGTCACTATTACAAATGGTGAAACCATTTAAAATGTAAACTTAATAAATGTCTAAAAATTCCATGTTTAATGTGCTTGGTTAATGCATGACATTACTTCCGTGTTGATGATGCACAAGACTTGGTTTTCAAAATTATACATTTGGTTTCCTATTGATTAAAACCCAATTAAACACTATCTAGTAAGATGTATAAAACATGAAAACATTGTGTGCATTAATGTTTGGAGCATTGATCATATTCTAGCTAATACTTCAAAGGCATAGCTTGGAACAACACCAAAGCTTTATCGAAATTCTTTATGTCTTAACCCGGAAACCAAAAAAAAAAAAAAACCATTATTCCTAATGGAAAAATATTTTTTATGTGTATCCCATATTGTCAGTCCATAACCATCGAGCACATGTCCTCACCCAAGTTTAATGATGCATTCCCCTTTTGCAAATTAATCATTTAGTCTTGATTGTCTTGCAAGGGTGTCCAAACTTATGTTGGGGGCACATATGAAGGCCATGTAGTGACAATTCTCCTAAGAATATACCTACAATATGGAGAATTAATAACATGGAAGGGAATACCATTAGAAAAAAGGTAGTGGATTATTGCATCATATGCTTCCTTGCAATATATGTTATATATTTATGTTAAAGATATTATGAGACTACTATCTATTTACAAGAACTAAAAGAAGCCCCAATTCCAATGTTTACCTTTTAATATCTACAAAATGCCCACACCGCTTGTCAGAATCATTACATTGGGTTGAGATTGTAAAACTTGGAAATATTTGTGAGAAAATCCCACATATAATATTTCAATTTGCTAACTTGAATATTTCAGTAGATTGAATTATAGTGAGTTTATGGTATATTTTTACCTCTTTTCGAGTGATGAGTAAAAGATGCTTCTTTTTTGAATTATATTTCCTATTTCAAAGATAAAAAAAATGTCCCACTTCCATTTTCACAATTTTCATAGTGGAGATGTGGGAAGGATTTATGAAAGATTGACAAATTTTGTCAAAATTTTGGATGGGCATTTACATTTCTAATCCAACCTTGCTTTTTATGTCATGATTTTCTAATACCATTTGAGTTTTGGATAATTTTGTTTATTAATGCACTTACTCTTCTTTAAAAAATATTCACAAATATTATAACACCTCTTCCAAAAATAACCGAAAATGTCACAGTTTATTATCAAAAGTTTGAAGGAATTGGGGAGTAGGGATGTATGAGGGCTTTTAGCAATTTTTTTCAAAAAAAATGTTGGGTACATTTTCAACCTCAACCTCATTTTCATTGCATGACAAAGCCTTAGATTGAGAATTATGGTCATCGTTGCACTGATGATAGTTCAGTATTTGTTTTGACGTAAAAACTAGCAATTGCCCCTAAAGGTGAAAAGGTACACTGAAGGAATAGAATATTTGGGAAGGTCATCTTGAAAAATCAAATCATTGAATATAAAAAATCTTATTTTTAATAGAATAAATATCATATAGAAATCAAGATTGAGTCCATCCAAATAAAAATAAATGGTAAAAGTCATTTATTACATTTAAAAATAAGATGGCATGGTATACTTTGATTGTCGTCACTCATTTGCTCTATTCTTTAGTCTCTTTTCCAAGAATTGCATTGAACACAACCAAATTGCTCCAATATGCTCCAAGTAAATCAAATACAAACACAATGCAATGAAGCAGAGCAAAGCCTAAAAATCACATTTTTTTTTTTGTGAATTAGTCTACTCCTATTATTATACAAAAAAAGTTACAGCGAGGCAAGCCTCGAAGAATCTCTCCATACTGACTATGGATTGAGCAATGGACTTACATTGGAGAACAAAGCTTCCCTGAGAACTGACTTGTCCAAAAACAACCATGAACTGACCAGGTAGCATTACAGACAGACTCCTGAATACTGACTCGAACCCAAAAAACCATATACTGCCCATAATGCATTACAAACAAAGGTAGAACTTTGCTGAGTCCTAGCTTGGACTGAACTAAAACAGACTCAAACCTGAACATAACTAAACCATACGACAACATTAACAAGATGATGACAAAATTCACCAAGTGAAGTTGGCGTAGACCTGAAACCAGTATGGACACTGTGGAATGCATAGGAGGTGAATTCCTATTTCGTATGCAGGACCAAAAAAGAAGCGAAGGCGTGTTCATTCGTCCATGGAGGTTGACAGCTGCTCCTCGACTATCCTGCACCCATACTGCTCTGAGGCGCTGGAATCTGGCTGAAGGACTACATTTTTGGCTGGCTCGCTTGGACCCGCAACCGCTCCAGGGTTCACCACGGACAGGGTTCCTTGGCACTGGACAAGATTGGCCTACCTTTGCTCTGAAGAGGCTCCGGGTTGAGCCGTGTTCTCACACTTCTCTATCTTGACTGAGACGACAAAAGTGGAATTTGCCAAGGTACAAGGTATTCGGAAACGGGTGGTGGGATGAGCGTTGTGCGCACAGTCCTCATTACGAGCCCGCCCTCGACCTCTTCCCCTGCCTCTCCTGGACGCCGGGGATTCCGTCTCATCTGATGAAGGGTCCGAGGTATTGGAGGAGCGCTGTTGGACAACCCGTCCTCTTGAACCATCCCGAGAACCTCCCCTCCTACTGACAAGTCTGAGCCGTTCACGCGGCATGTTAAAGACCTTGGTAAGGTGACACGAGAGCGAAGGCACAGTGAGCCAGGAAGGCAAGGCGATGGAGGCACAGAAGGGCGAGGAATTAGAACGTAGGAAGTGACCATAACAGAGGTGAGAGCAGAGATGGGTGAGCCTGCAACAGAGGCCGAGACCCAAAGAGACAGAGGCCGAGACCTCGAATGAGACAGAGGCTGAGGCACCAAGTGTAACAGAGGCCGAGACCCCAAATGAAACAGTGTTGAATTGCTTGTCCAAGCCAGTGGAGGCGAACTATTATAATGGCGCATTGAGTTGCCCGGAGCAATCACCACAACCCACGAGAGGATCTGTGACAAAATCGCGGGAGTAGCAAGCAACAGGAGCTCCATCGTGCTGTGAACGACGGACTGCAGGTGGGAGTTGAATGCTGCAATGAATTTAACTATGCAGGGACTACATGCCGTCCCAATGTCCATACAAGTAGCGGGATTGGGCTGCCACTTGCGCAGTTGGTGCGTCGTCCTCGTACGTTGCCTTAAATCAAACACCCGCAGTCAGGGTTAAAGATCACATAATTGAGTATACAAACACAATGCAATGCGACTGAGCAAAGCCTAGAGCTCACAAAAGTGAATTGGGATTTTGTCGGCAATGTAATGTGTGCTTTATAATATGATAGAATTAATATTCCAATAATTTCTATATTATACATAAATTGCATCTAAAATAGCAAGATGAACTAATTTGTCTTACCGAGTATAAATGATAGGATGAACCAATAAACACAAAACAAGTTGAATTAATAGCTCCTAACAATCTCTATATTGTAGATAAACTACACATGCAATAATAAGATAAGTTGACTCATTGTTCATGCAAAGTATACATCTTCTGCTCAAGAATTGGACAAAATACTTTTTACCAAATTGGAACTTTCCATAAAAGAGTACCTTTCTCTCAGTGAATTATTTTTGCGATTGGATGCCAAGGGATATAAAAGAAGAGGTTCATTTGAAACAATAGCAATTTTTGAAATCATATTAGAGTCCACAAACCAAAATTGAAGATATTTCGTAGCCAAATCATTCTTTGATTTCTCGTAGGTTGTGTATTTTCAAGAGGAAAGAACACACCATCTTATATTAATAAAACAAAGGATGGTTATAGAGCGTGAATTTAAAACCATCATTTCCAGGGAAAATGATAGAGAGAAATAAGATGGATGAGGGATTACATCGGAAGGATCCTGTGGCAAAGAGATTTCCAAAGGTGGTTAGCAAAAACTCCCAAAAACAAATTGTTATAGTAGAAATTAAAACAAAGACAAATTATAGATCCAAAACAACAGAGGTATTGTATCAATGTAAAACCAACTCTACATCCAAAATCCGAACAAGAAGGAAAAAATCCGGTAGGAAACATGAGGAAGAGAGCAGCAACAAGAGATAGCCCCATCAAACCAAAAACGTTGAAAACCATAGAGTAGGAGACCTAGCTCGAAAATCGAGTAGAAAAAGAATTAGAAGGTGATCTGACCTAAGCAAAGAAGGGAATCTGAGATGAATTCCTAGAAATGGATCGATCCCAGGGAATTAGAACATCTGCTTTTAGACAAAACATCAGCTTCCCTATTTTACTCATGATAGATGTGGGAGTAGGAGATCTACTTAAATGTTTCTGATAGAGATCTTATTCGCTTTTGCTAGGTGAGAAGAGATGGGGTATGAAGATTACATCGGTTGTTGACCCAATCAATAATAGCTTTAGAGTCCCCAAAAATGACAGTGTTTTTCAATCCAATCTAAGAAGCACAAAAGAGAGTGCCCCATAATGCCAAAAGCTTAGCCCTGGTATTCGAACCCTTTCCATCGAACCAAAAGAATCTGAAGTGATGAACAGGGTCTAGGTAAATGATCATTCCCCAGCCACATGACCCAAATTGGCTCCATCGAAGAAGCCAAATGGAAAGGAGGTCCATAGATCAAAAGAAGAGTGGGAATGGTGAGGAGAAGAGGAGGGTTCTTATGAGGATTCTTTAAAGTAGACCACGATCGAAGAGCTGGTTTTTTAGACAAATGGTTGAATAAAATCAAAGATAAATCAAAGATAAGGGCATTATGGGCTCTCCAAATGCCCCACAAGAGAAGAAATGGAAGGTATATAAGGATTTTATGCAAAAATAACCAGTGATGTAGAAATTAGGGATGTGTGGCTAGATCGGGACAATAGAGTAACCAAGGAGATTCAGCACTTCTAGCCAAACTGATCTGGAGAATGGACAAAGAAGGAAAAGGTGAGAGGCCTCATCACCATGTTCCTTGTAAAGGTAGCAGCGTCCAGGACCCAAGAAACCCTTCTTAGAAATGTTATCCCAAGTCAATATTCGATTATGTGCCACCAACCATAGGAAGCATTTGAGCTTTAGGGGCACCTACCAGTGCCAAGTCCCAGGAAGTCGTGAAAAGGACAAGGCCAACTCTGGTTGTTGATTAATGATTTGATATGCTTCTTTGACAATTATTTGTCCTTTGTGAAAGCTTCCCTTTGAATTTAGTTTGTCCTTCTCATGTGATATAGTGATCCCAGATAGTTGGAGATTGTGAATTGACACTAACTATTCAGGAGATAGATGAGCCTTAATGTTCAACGATTGGGCATCCAAACATTGTGTTGTGTCGGAACCTGCTTCTGTAATGACTGCTATATCTTTGAGCACCTGAATATTCACACCATGGAGAAAGGAAATCCATGGAAAAGAAAGATAGTGAGGACCATCCATACCAGAAAAGATTTCAAGGCTAAATTTTGCAGATGATCTGTTGTCAATGTTCCAAGACAAATGAGCACGGGGTAGACTTCTCCATGATTGGGATATATTTGTTGGCACAGGAGCACCATCTCAGATCCACCCATCAGGTCCTTTTTTTTAGGTATTTTGCTTTAATAATCCTGCCCCAAAGTCCTTCACCATTGACATCCCTACAAAGGTTATTTAAAAGAAGTGCTAAGTTGAAATTTTTTGTGTTCTTGAGGTGCTATCCACTGGCCTCAACCGGTCTAGACAACAAATCCAACCTAAAAAGATGAATTTTCTTATGGTATCCATGAGATCCAACCCAAACGAATTGAGAAAAAATGTTATTAATCTTATGGTTGTGTTGTGGTCACCAACAACCCCCCTCTTTTGTTTGATATTAGCAATAACACCGAGCAAATAGGGGACCCTTAGTAAAAATTCATCAAAAATCCCCTTGAAAATTTTTGTTTTTCCTTAGAATCTTATCGCAGCAAAGCAAAAGAAGCACCTCTTTTTTATAAGCGCATCAAACCACGAAGAAGTGATGCTAAACTCATCGCATCGCGTTTACCATAAGCGCTCTTAATGGGAGAGGTTTAAGAAATCCCCTACGGCCGATGTGCAACGTCGCATATCGCAGCAGCCGTATAGAGTGAGACACAATGACTAGTATCCGCGATGTGCGATTTGCGATTTGCGATCTCTGATCCACAATCTGCGATTTGCGATGATTCAATATTGCGATACCACAATGCTGTAATACAAATATGCGATCTGCGATCTGCGATATGCGACGAAGCGCGAAATCTTGCTCAGCACAACATTCAAAGGAAAGCTGTCCTTTAACCAGAATTAGGCGTGCGCCTACAAAAAGAAATTAATGATCGTACGAATGGCTACTTTTCGTTTTTCGAAGAGTCAGTTCACTTTGAATGTCATGATTATACACACGCAACATCTGAAGCTTTCATATCAAACTTTATTTTTCATTTATTCTTTTC
>APFE031468383.1:366734-377193 GCA_000404065.3 Pinus taeda | reverse complement strand
TCTATAGGAGGCTAAGTATATAATTATTTTAAAATTAAATTATAATCTATTTACTCATAATTAAATAAACAACGCCTATGATAGTCTGAGAATGTTGACACTGCAATAATTTTGTCCCTCTGCAAATTTTAGATGGGTTGAACAAATTTATCTTAACGTTTTGCATTTGAAAATGTTGACACTGCAATAATCTTGTCCCTTTTAGATGGGTTGAACGAATTTATCTTGACGTTTTACATTTGTGTTGCTTATCAGTTTGGTGCATTGACCAAGAAGTAATTATGTGCAGATACAAAATTAAAAATTGCACTGTACATGTGAATGGTGAAGTACACCTCATCTCTTATCCTAAATCTAACATTGTATTTATAGTAAAATGCACGGATCTTGAACTTTCATGAAGATTAATAATACTCAACAATGTATATATCTTTTATTTACATTCATGCACAATTCTTGGCGAGCTAATATCATTAATAGTAAAAAGCTTTGTACGAAGCCTCCCTTGAACATTACTAATACTAACCAACTTAAAAGGATGATCATAATCAAAATAAATATACTTCAAAAAGCATAGCGTGACAAAATATTGAGAGAGATGATGCTTGTCCTTTGTTACTCTCAAATTGAAACTAAATTATAATATATACATTGTTAGCAACTTTCAAGAATATTTGTTGCTTAGAAATATGAACATTACGCTTTATTTAATTTATTTCAAATTTTCTTTGGCTCATAAGCTATATATTCTTTAGCTATGTTTGTGGTGAATGATCTTAGCATTTTAAACACTTCAATACTAAAACACATTTTAGTATCTTTCTCAATAAAGCCTCTTTTATATTCCATCCAAGGAATTATAAAGTATAAGTGCATCCAAATATTTGTAATGATTTTTGATTTCTTCTTTCTTCTTCTACTCATTAATATAAACAAATTTCATTAAATTTATAACATAATGAATAAAAAAATTATAAATTTATCATCCTTTCATATTATTTTAATCATTGTAGTTGGTGAACTTTATCATCAATCATATTATATTATAGTATTGAATTTATTATTAAAGCTTATTGTGATATTTTTTTTTAATCATTGTAGTTGGTAAACTTTATCATCAATCATATTATTTTAATCATCGTAGTGGGTGAACTTTATCATCACTCATATTATAGTATTGAATTTATTATTAAAGCTTATGGTGATAAATATTAAGTGATTGAAATTTATTATTAAAGTTTATGGGTAATAAATTAATTTAAGATTGAAAATGACTCTTATTAAATGTAATATTAAAATTTATATTTTAAAATATTTTATTATTTCATTTAATAAATTAAATATTTTTATTTTATTAAAATTGTTGTTGTAAATAAATAAATGTAATTTAAAATAAATTTAAAGTATTAATTCTACAATTATATCATTTTAACCCAAAATTCTAAATAAAATTAATTAAAAATGTAGTGGAAAAATCAAAATAAATTTAAATATATTTTCAACATTTTTTTAAATGATTTTTTTTTCAAATTCAAAACAATAAAAAAATTAGCCGCAATTAAAATTTACTATATATAGTTGTCAAGATTTATTTAAAAACATTATTTATTTATGAGTGGAGATTTGCATAGTTATTCATATTGTCAAAATCTTTCTACAAAGTTCACATCCTAAATAAAGATTCCGACACTTATTTATTTATTTTTTAACTGCTTCATGCAAAAAGTGAAGCAAATGATATTTTTTTTTTAGCTATAGAAAGAAGAAAAAAGAAATAAATTATTTTAATGTCCACGAGGCCAAAGATAGCTTATGGGACAGATTGCTTCTTCATCTGCTTGATGTATTAGGCCCTTTTCCTGTGAAGCTTCACAATAAGTGCAGGCTAAAGATAGCTTATGGGACAGATTGCTTCTTCATCTGCTTGATGTATTAGGCCCTTTTCCTGTGAAGCTTCACAATAAGTGGGCCCTTTTCCTGTGAAGCTTCACAATAAGTGCTCCTAGCTTCTCGACAAACCCCTAGCTAAATAGATTATCTCAAGAGCTAGTTGGAAGCATATCTGCATAACTTTCCTTGTTGTCTTGGAAGGCCTCACACTCTAAAATGAAATGATTTTCTGTTTCCACTTTTCCGGAAGAATAAAAAATGCATACTCTTTCCTCCCACACTTCTTTTGGCCTTTTCCAGTGCCCTATTTCACAACATAGTTGATGAGAATTAGTCCTTAACTGAGCAATAAGAATTTTGGCTCTCCAAGAGATATTGACCTCTATGTATGCTTTTAGTTAATAACTATATCTAAACTAAGCAACATAGAACACTAGCTATGCGGCCTTGTTATTCTCACATACATAATCCATTCAAAAAAGAAAAAAGCAAAACAAAACAAATAAATATAATTACTTTATACCAAAAGACAAAGCAAATAAGCATAATCAATTTCTCTAATACAACATTATATTCTACATTATATTCTTGTATTATAGACCAAGCAAATAAGCATAATCACTTTCTCTAATACACCATTATATTCTTATGAATAGTATTACTTCTTTGAATGTCCCATTAACATAAATATCACAATATTATATTGAATTTTATATATTATTTATATTATTAAAGATTACTGTAATTTAACACAATTTTTGATAAAATTATAATGTTTCTCCAATTAATTTTTGTTTTTAACTTAAAAATAAATTTAACATCTTCAAAATTTTCAATCACTCAAATCAGGTAAACTTATTAACTTAAAACTACATTTTCAATAGTCATAAGGAAATTTGAGATAAAAATAAAAAACAAAAAATTGGAAAAAAGAGGAAGTAATCTCATTAAATTTGCAAAAACGAAAAGCAAAATACACAAACATAATTACTCGACAATCAAACTATCAACAAATTTCAACCGAGGCTATACCAGTCACGTAAAATGTAATACCAAAATGCATCTACGCACAAAACATGACTTTAATACCCTAATGGTTTTGTGGCCCAAATGGCACATGGTAATAAGCAAGTAAAGTACTCCAGAATATCCCATTTCAGCTAAAAACAAAAGCTGCAGCGCATTATGTATGGAGTGAGCGAAGAACTCCAGCAGCAGCACAATAAAATCTCGCATTAATACGCAATGCAAACCGTCCTTTCATTGTCTGTAAGCCTATGCGTGCCCCATGCTCATCTGCCATATGTTCATCCAAAGCCTCCAGCACATAAATCTCCATGGAATACATCGAACCTCTGGCACCGGTCACCTGTAGAAGGTAAGCAAAGTTGAACTTGTCTGTTTTATTACATCAATTGGGTTTTCTAGCCAGCTTCGAATACCTATACTTGACGCAGTCAATCCAGAGATCTGTAATAGTTTAAGTTTGTTATGTTGACACCACTTTCGTTTTAGGTGTAATTGGATTTCTGGGAAGGTCAAATTTTTCATTTTTAATTCACGCAGTGGAGAGATCTGCGAATAAAACATGTAGTTGCCGGTTATCTTATCCTATAATTGGGCTCCAAACATCCCATATTCGTTGCACCCAATATTCATATCTCTGCTGTCAACAATTTTTCTGTGAAGTGCTCCGACAGAGGAACATGCCCGGTCCTCAGCGACCTTGTGGGGCGTACCACAGTGAGAATGAAATCAAAACCAATGAGGACTCGCATCTGGTCTCATCCTTTTGAAACTTATGTCACACTCAGGTGGGGCGTATCACAGTGAGAATGGAACCTGGTGGATTGCTTAAAAACACACACACTGTCAACCCGGGCTTATGAACCAAAACACTATTTGTATTCATTTAGGTTTGGCAACTGTCTTTAGGTTTTCTTGAAATGCTTCCTTTTTAACTCTATCAGCATTACAATTGACCCAATATCAGGCACCACACTTGACCTGTTTACATTGGCAAGACAACTTTAAAATGATAAATTGATCACGGGCACTTTCTGGCTAAACTGTTAAAGGCAGGGCTTACTCTCCCGCCAAATTTACTCAGTACTTGTGCCTGACCCCAACCTCTCATTCTTGAGGGCACCCTAACGTGCCACTGCTTTTATCACTAAGCTTTGTTTCTGTTACCCACCAAAGTGGGTAACCCCTAGGAGAAATTCTTTCTCCCCATTGGCTAGCGAGCCAGCTAGCAACCGTATGATGATCCACAGATAACTTTACTTTAAAGCTCTCTACATATGCTCTGGTCAACGCGTTCTCCCATCTAGCATACTTTTTGAAGGTGGGTCATTTGTTGGAAGGTACAATAACCATTTTTGTAATCATGTGCTGTCATTTAATGTTTGGGGCATACTAATATGGATAACAGGCCAAGCCGGACGATGGACCACTCTTGATTTACCCTTGTTACCATACTTGAGAGATTATCCTTTGCCCCTAGTCCATTGTGACCTACCCTGAGGCCCTTTTTCTTCCACAACTAGGAGGGGCACTAATAGGAGGCACCGATTGATATAGTGTCCCCAAGGTAATCCATCCTTTCCACCTTTCAAGTTTCCCTTATGTTCACTTTCATTCTTTGGGTTGATTGTCATGGTCATAGGAATTGACACCCTATGTCCTCATATCTGAGTTAGGGCCCTAAAATTTTCCCTAAGAGGTTGATGCAACTGAAAGAAAGATAAAAGCATATGAAGCTACAAATTAAAGAAAATAAAAAATGCAAAACATGGTTGGGACATTGAATGAGTGTGTGGGAAAAAGTTTAGCATGAGCTCTACCCCCCTCATTAGCCATCACCCAGTTCCTAAATTCCATGCTTTATCTAAATAAAAGAACTTATGGATGTTTCAAGTTTCAACCCCGATGAACGATGCTACATCCTTAAGGGCTATTAAAAAAACATAAAGCGAACTAGTGCACCTAAGCAATGCAAGAAAGAAGGACAAATCATTAAAGTAAAAGGTACACCAAATGGGTGGAAACAATAGGTTGAGGAAAGGGATAACTCATGCCTCCATAGTTGCTCCCTCTTATCATCGTTATACTTAAGATGTTGAACCTCCTTCAGCTGGTACCATGGCTAAGGCCATCATCCTTGAAGTCTTTTCCTTTCCATGACCACAACTATCACATGCATCTATAGGTTGATGGGTCTACCTATGAAATCGTCTTCCCCTTGGGGGTTGGAAGCACCCGTAATAGGGCTATTTGCATGATCACCCCTAACATAAGTGTGGTAACTCGCGTACAAATCATGAGCTAGAAAAGACAAGGTTTGTGTGAGGTATTTTTGTGCCCCTAACATTGAATATGGTCCACTATGATATTGTAATGTTTTTTTTCTCTTAATGCTATTGATCTCACTTGATCTTGAGAGTATGTTTTAGGTGGTTCATCACACATGCAACAAAGATGCCTGGAGGGATGGCTTGGCACCTCTCTAACACAATAAAGAGGATGTCTACCCTAGCTTGGAGAGTACATATGGCACTGTAGCCCCAACTTTTCCCTCTTGAGATGAGCATTGAGCTTTGAGGAGAGTCCACATGGTTGTATGCCCCTTGCTACACTTCCGGATGCTGAAATGTTAAGCTAAGAAGCCAAGGCGTTGGCTTGATTGATGATGTGCCCAGATGGACCCAAAATGTCCCCAGGCTAGCCTTGTACTCATTTGATGGATGTCGCCCTATTCCAAAGCCCAGATGATGAGGGAGACCACTTGAGATGGCTTGGGAGGGCTAGCACACCATGTTCTGATGACAACGCTTGATTCTAGGGCTACCATGTCACCCATGCATGCCTTAGGAAGGTAACACGAGCCTTCTTGAGAATGGTGTCTTGGTGGAGGAGATGTTACTTGGATATGTACCCAATGCATTTTAATGATGTCCCTTGGAGTGAGGAGCACTCTTGGACCTGCTTTGTCACTTGCTTGATGGAGATGCCCATTTTTGGAGGATGATGTCATGTTGGAGAGTCTCTCCTCCCACACGTGTGGATGATTTATGATATATTTCTTATGTTTTATCATTTTGTAAAGCTATCTTGAGGTTGGCTTGTGACCTCGTAGCCTAGTTGAGCACTTAAAGCAATTTTTTAGGGCTTTTTGTTGTAAGTTAGTGAAAAATGACTTGGTTGCCCTCATATAAATAGAGGGAAGTCATTTTCACTTATTCATCATCACATTCACGCTCGTCTCTTCTCTTGAGTGCACACTAGTCTTGTCTCTTTTTCTCTCGGATGCAATGGATGAATAGTCATGTGAATTGTTTTGGAGAGCATATTTTTGCATGGAAATACTATCTTTGGATTGATGAAGTTATTATTGATCAAATGGTGTAAGTTTATTGTCATTTACTTCCATTTTGCATGCTAGTTTTTGAATTAGGGTTTCTATTGTGCCATATTAAAAAGTGCAAAATCTTTCATGAAATCTTGTTTCTACATGTGATGTAAAATTTGTCATTCAAGAATCCATCAAAGGAAATTGTTGCATGCATCCATTGATTTTAAATCTCCTACGAAAAGAAGTTGTTAGGGTTTCTAAGAGAAGCTATTTAGTCTTCCACCCTCTTCATCCAAGTCTTTCTATCATTGACCTTGCCCTTTTTGATTCCATTGCCCAATTGAATAGAAGCAATAGTCTAGTTGTGGGATCGCGTTTTAAAATTTCTCTCTTTTATTGTCTAGTAACTAGGGTTAGGGTTTGGTCTAAATCTGCATTTTATAGCAATTTTATATCTGTATGTTATTGTTCTATTGGTAGGAATTGCATTTTAATAAATTTGAGAGGCAAAATATACCATTAATTGCATGTTTTTACCCAAATCTAGGGCTGATGTCTTGATATTTATTGCTGTTCTATGCATTTTATAACTGCTGAAAACTTATAGTTGACCTGTTCCTTGCTTACCTCTTTCATAACTTTCACTCCTTTGTTGATTTCATCATTTATAGACTATTCCTTTGCTGTTATATGTTTTTGCACGCTGTATAGCTCTTATCTTGGCCTCCAAAGTTTTGCCGATACATTCTCCTATAACTATCAGAATTTAATCACCCTTGAACCCTCCTTTATTGAAGACATTTCTAGGTGATTTATCTGCTAACTCCTTAACGAGTCATTTGGCTTGGAACCATAGTCATTTAACCTTTAAGTCTTGTCAGGGAGACTTCCTTTGTGGGGACAACCATAGAACAATAGGAGAGTGGCCACTGAGGTGACAATGGTGGCTATTCTCTTTGTTGCCATAAGACCTAGATTGCCAACTGAGGTTTTGCACTAGGCATGCTAGATTTTGTAGTAATAGTTTTCTTTGACTAAAGATATAATCTTTAAAACCAGTCTCCCTAATCCTCTTATTTTCTAAGTCAATTTGTGTTTTTACCATGCTCCAAATGCCAATATCTGACACACCAATACAGATATCTTAAAAGGCCAAATTCCAATATTTGATAAACCCGGTACATAGTTACAAGATACGGTTGTATTGGTCATTTCGGTGTGAGAATTCAGCTCCAAGTTGGTGTGGCCATATAATGGGAAAAATTCGAATTGATTCGATTCATGAACATCAAATTTTTACAATCTGATTGGGTATCCGTTTGACTGAAGAGTAAGAGCAGGGTTGAAATTCTGCAGTGGTTCAGCTCAATTAAAAAAAACTTATTTAAAAATAAAAATAAAAAAACCAAAACATTATGCATTTTTTTGCTGACTTGTCACTCTTGTGTTGCTCGCTCGGTCGAGCCATTAATTTGTCTACTTGCTCAAGCGGTTTTTGTCAGGTGTATATTAGGTTAATGAATGGAGCATATGTCATCAATGTTTCCATGGTTTTTATTTTTTAAATTGTGAGGAATTTGCATTTCTTTTCAGATTGATAGGATGCATACTCATTTTTTTCATACTGGAATTTCCCCTTTGAATTTTTTTAATCTTTATTGAATTCAAATTAGTATCCGTATTTTTATATGCTAACTATGATATAGAGAGTGTATAGTTGTCCTTTGAACCATGTTCAAAGGGTAATCCATTTGAATTTACCAATATTATGTTCTATTATTTCATTCTCGGAGCCTGGTCTGTTGAAGTTAGTTTTAGAGTTGCTCATTAGTAAGTTGCTGCACTGTTATTGGAGTTATTACTTTTTATCTCCTATCACGGAGAACCAATCTAGTTGGCTATTTTAGTTGTGTTCTTAGAATTGCCTTCATTGCAATTCGTAGGTCTTCAATATGGTGACAAAGCATTCATAATCATCCTCTTGAAAATTGTATTTGATGTTAAAAGCCCTAAATCACAAGGCACAACTCTAGGTCTTCAATATGGTGACAAAGCATTCATAATCATCCTCTTGAAAATTTTATTTGATGTTAAAAGCCCTAATTCACAAGGCACAACTCAAGAGGACTACTAGGACAGTCATTATTGTTATCTAAGCAACTCATCCTCTTCACTTTAAGTTGGCTTGAGGGGTATCCATAGTAGCATTACTAAATCTAAGCAACGAGGCATAAGGTGAAGTGAGAGTAGTTTTAGGCAATCAATTTTTTTGGTTTTTTTAGGATATAAAATAGGTGATGGAAGGAAGTAGAGGTTGGAGTCAATGTGAATCAAAGGGGGCTTATGGGGTATGGGGTCAAGAAGAAAACCTCTCTTTAAAATTGATCTATTTTATAAGGATTATGATGAAGAGACTAGAGCCAAAGGACAAAATAGTTTCATATCTAATCAAGATAAACAATGAAGACCAAGGCCCTACAAGAAGGGGTCCTCAAGGGAGCATCTCCACCAACAAGATCAACTATAGCTTGATAAGCATACTCAATACCCTTTGTAGGGTTCCTAAATGGATAGATAACAAATAATCAGATAATTACCAAACTAACAAAGGAAGGAGAGGAGTTACCCAAAAATTGTCTTCCTTCCAAGTCATAAAGTTTAAGGGATGGACCTTTTTAGCTTGTAGAAGGTTTGAGCATTCACAATCAATCTTTATGCACCAAATAGAAACTAAGATAGAAGAGCTACATGAATTGACACCAAATCTCACAAAGAAATAACCTTTATACATCATATATACTCCAAGAAATATATCTCAATTAAGCTCCAACGAGTGAAAGTTCCAACATTCCAACCATGACTACAAATGAAGGAGGGCCACTCTTTATATAGAGTCTAGCTCAACTTCCTTTACAATAAAATAATAGTTTTTCATGTGAGAACCCTACATCTAGCATAGGAAGGAGGAAATAATCATTTCCTCCAACTAATTATTTGACAATACATAAAATAATGGAGTCAATGCCACATGTACAAGTCTCCAACAAACATATACCCAAGAGAGTGGAATGTCCCCATCAAAAAAGGAAGAAGATGAGTCAAAGGTTCAACATTTAACCTTCAAAGGCTTCCAAGTGGATAGATCCACAACCAACTGTTGGTGTTATTGCTCTAGTGTTGTCCTTGGCAACCTACATTGATGTCAACCTATCTATGACCATCACAGCTTGTCCGCTAGCGCAGTGTGCAGGGAGAGAATACAGGATGATTATGGTAGTGCAGGAAGAGGCAGAAAAGGATTAGGCTTGGATGGGGCTCACACAAGTTTACTGAGATATTGCAGATGATGCACATGAATTGCAGGGGTTAAAATCTGTTGAACAGGTGTTGAACAACATAAGGACGAAGCCTGCTAAGGTCTGGCATGAGAAGAGCAATGTTTTTCCTATATTAAGCCCCAACCGCACGAAGGAAGGCCCATAAGGGTGGATAGGAGCCTTCAACTGCACAGAGTAAAGCCTATCAGGGCAACTGCAACTGAGATCTCTCTGTTTCGTCAGTGCGGCCATGTCTATAAGTAAAGAAAAATAAAAACCAAGCACGAATCCATGGTTTCGTCGACAAGAATTCGTGCGTGCAAGAGGAATTGACATAGTCAACAATTACTTTGGTTTATTTGCCTGTGGTATCTTGAAATCATTGGTTTTGGCCGAGGTATTGGGAGGATCAAATGCCTATAAAAGGAAGAATGAGATAGACATTTTAAAGTATGCCTTCGATAAGTTCTTTTGTGAATTGCCTTCAGCAGGTGCACACATTTGAGAAATTTTGAGGTCTAAAAATGGGCCTCCTAAGGAATATTATAAAATAATAGTGGAAATAATAAAATAAGATTAGATCACATCATCAAATTTTAAAGGGATTAAAGAAAAAAACTATTTTTTCAACTCATGTTTTCAACTGATCTCCCTACGCTTTTACTCAAATTTCGAGCGAGAGCACTCGTTGGATGCAAAATTTAATTCCTCAACCAAGGAGTACCCATGTTGCATATTTTTGATGGACCTTGCTACACGAAAAATGAGAAATACGTAAAAAAAATGTGATTGCAATCACGTTTTTCATGTATTTCTCATTTTTCGTGTAGCAAGGTCCACAGAAAGTATGCAACATGGGTACTCCTTGGATGAGGAATCAAATTCTGCATCCAGTGAG
>APFE031468383.1:310618-331482 GCA_000404065.3 Pinus taeda | reverse complement strand
CTTTTGTGTGTTTTGCACATTATTGAGATCGAAAAATTGCTCCATTTGTAATATCCATGTTGCGGGATCTTTGCCATCAAACTTCCTCATATCGATTTTTGGAATATGGTGGGTTTTCGATCCGACATTAGAGTCTATGGAATCATGATTAACATTTCTTTTGTTCTCATCATGAGTTTCCTTTACTACCCTTTCACCATTATTGACCATTTTTTGTAGCAACTTATTCATATTTATTTTCAATTCTTCCATCTTGTCATCCATGCCATCAATTTTCGCGTCCATGCCATTCATCTTAGCTTCCATGCCATCCATTTTAGCTTCTACGCCTTTCTTTAAACAATCCATCTTCGCTTCTACACCTTTCTTTAAACCATCCATCTTAGCTTCTACATCTTTCCTTAAACCATCAATCTTAGATTTTGTTGCTTTTTGTGCAAGTGACACTTGTTGCACTTGGTCTCGTAATTTTGCTATATCATGTTGCATTTCTTCCTCTTCTTCATGACTCATGCTAGAGCTTTCAGATTGCTTATTAGGTGTTTGCGTTTTCTTTCCTCGGGGCATCAATTACCGATTCAAACTAATTTTTCAAACCAAGCTTATGCAAAAATTAAAAAAAACTACACACCTTTTTTCACTTTGTAGAAGCTTGATATTGAATCTGATGTATCTCTGCAATTTTGGATCATCCAGTTCTGAAATTGCGATCTGTAGTAGCCCTCTGTGTCCTCTTTCCAATGCCGCCAGTCTGATTGAAATTGGATTCTCCAAGGAAGAGTTATGCACAATCTCCCAAGATGACCTGATTATAGACCAGTTCAGTATAGCGAACTTGTATGACGTGCCACGAGTCACTGCTTCGACTTTTGGATCTGAAAAAGATATACAAGAAACTACAGTCCGTCCTCTTTTTGTAACTTCTTACGAAATTTCAATCCAATGCTCAGAGAGAAAGTTATGATGATTTTACCCAGGTCATCTGTTTGGAATGTAATTCAGGAGTCTGCAAAAATACCAACTTCCTCATATCATATCTTCGGAAATATAGCGCGAAAAGCTCTGAAATTCGGACCCAAGATTCAACGCGATGTCTTCTCAAATGGGTTTTTTTTTTAGCTTCTAAAACATCGCAGAAAAAAGTTATAGCGGAAATGCCACAATGACCTGTTTGGAGCAGCGAAACTCTAGAATCCAAAGCTCTGATACCAAATGTTATGAAACCAGCTCACAAAAAGATAGAAAATATAGATCGACGCCTTAGAATTCAACTTCTTCGAGGGGGCAACCTCCTTTACATTACATAAATGAACAATTCTTGGATGATTCAAATGACAAAACCTCCTTTCTATATATAGGAGTCTAAGGAGTCACAATATAACCCAGCCGATCTAACAATAATAATATAAAGCCACAAAAATAACAATAGAGGGATTCTATGGGGCATAGTAATAACAATATGAGGACAATAGGGGCACAACAATATTAATAGGGGATACAACTACAATAATAATGGGGTAATCACTAGTATTATAGGGACCCAACAGTGGGTCAGAACATGTTGTCCAAGTCATAACAGACAATGCTGCAAATTATGTTGTTGCTGGCAGGATGCTTATGGAGAGGCATCCTACTTTATTTTGGATACCTTGTGCTGCACATTGTATTGATTTGATGTTGGAGGACATAATAAAAATTTCCTTTGTCAAAGATATTGTTGAGTCATCAAAAAACATTACAAAATTTATATATAATCATACATTTTTGCTTAGCTTGATGAGAAAATTCACCAACAATAAAGAGTTGGTGCGCCCTGCCATTACACGGTTTGCCACCAGTGTCATATCTCTTCAATCCCTCTTGAATTCTATGTAGGATGTGGAGAGAATGTTTCTTTTAGAGGAGTGGCGTGCTTTGGCAATGAGCCGCAAACCAGAGGGAGAGGCCATATGCAGATTAGTTTCATACCAGGAAGACTTTTGGGCGGGAGTGCAGGAGGTGTGACTGTTACTGAACCTTTGGTAAAGGTTCTTCGATTAGTTGACAGTGAGAAGCCCGCAATGGGCTATTTGTATGAGGCCATGGACAGGGCCAAAGAATCCATTCGGGCCTACTATGATGATAAGGGAGATGAGGGGTTTCAGAAACAACTCCTCCTATGGGAAGTGATTCATGAACGATGGAACAACACATTCCATCGTCCCATTCATGCTGTAGGGATCTACCTGAACCCCGCATTTTCTTACCCATGTGGGTTCGTATTTGATGCTGAGATCATGGATGGATTCTTAACCTGTGTTTAGAGGATGGTGTGATTTCCCGCAGAATGTACAAAAATCTCCAAAGAAATGGAGACATACATGATGGCAGGTGGCACATTTGGCTTTGAGATGGCTGTGACTGATAGGACGACTAAAATGCCAGGTATTTTTTTAGTTTGTTTCAAATTTCATTGTTTCTTCAAGTTCATAACTTCATACTTTGCTTCAACTTTCAACTTTCATTTTTTTTCTTATGTTTATTTAAAATTTTATTTGTAATTTTGTTGTAGATGCATGGTGGAGAATGTATGGTGAACACTTCTGCAAAAGCTTGCCATTCGAATCCTCAGCCAAACATGTAGTTTCTCAGGATGCAAGCACAACTGGAGTGTATTTGAAAAAATACACAACAAGAAGCGCAACAAGTTAAACTTAAAACTTAAAATATTGCAAATTTCCAAATAATTTTTTGAATTCATTAAACAATATTTTTTTTATAATTATTATTTCATGATCTTTGTACAGGTTGGAGTCCCAGAGACTTAATGACATGGTCTACATCTACAACATTCTTCGATTGTGGGTGAGGCAACTTGAGAGGACACCTGATATGGAGGCCATTTCATTGGATGGGATTGACACCATTGCTGCATGGAGGGTTGAGGCCTTTCATGGAGTCTGCCAATGATTGCTTAGAGCAGGAGGTAGTGGAAGGCGTAGAGGGGGGGGAGGAGGAGGAGGAGGAGGAGGAGGTGACACCACCTACTTGGGCTACTCCTGCCACCAGTAAAGGACGTGTTATACCTCCTATATCTCCTAGTTCTTCAGCTTCTAGAGCACAACAGAGTCCATTGCCAACTCCATCGGCATCTACATCTAGAGGGAAAGGGAAAGCTATTGCATTTCCTCGCAAGAGGGGTAGAGGAAATCAGTAGTATTAGTCTATTAGACTTTAGTTATTTTGTTCATTTCATTGTATATGACATTATGACTCATGATATGAGATACATTGTTATATTTTTTGTTGATATTTTGAAGCTGAGTTGGGACTCAGGAGTTAGGACTTACTATTCAGGACATGATTCACTATTATGTGTGATGTAGCACTAGAAATGATATTACACATCTTATATATTAGTTCTTTTATCATATTTATGTGTCAATGTATTTATTTTATGTTGTAGATGCTTTAGATATTAAAAAAATTGAAAAAAAATGAATATTTTTGTATTTGACGATTTTTTCCCGATTATTTCCCAATTTTTACGATTTTTTCCAATTTTTTCCCGATTTTGTCCCTTCCCGATGATATCCTGATAACAATAAATGCAACATTGGATATAAGCAACATCAGAATGATTGAGGACCCAGAAGGTTTGTGTTTACTTGTATATATACATTTGAAAGTTTATTACTAATTGTGGTCGTGATTTTGCAAGATCTCTCCGTAAAAGATTGAACATTTTAAGCATGCTTGGATTGGTGGATATATCTAATTTAGTTGATTAAGAGAGATGAAGCATCTTATGGCAAGATGCTGGGCAGGACATCTGGTCGGCCTATGTGTTGATGTCTATATCCCGAAGTAAGGAGGTGGTGTTGGTCATGGAGCTCCGACCTTGGATACGCACCTAGATTCTTGGGCTAGTGGTAGAGCTTAAAAGCCTAATGGTACCTACTACCTAGAGTGGCTAAAGCTTGAGTCCATCTTAGTCCCACCCAATTAGAGTACCCTAGTCAGGTATCTAATCTGTAGCACTGTGTATACTGTGACTCTTCATAGTGTATATCATTTGAGATCTTCTATGTACCTTTGTATATATGTAATTATGAATACCCCCTAGATAAGAGAGACTGTTGAAGAATGTAACTAGTGTCGACCTTCATAATTGTACTTGAGTCATGATGTAATGTATTTGTCAAAAATAATTTTTATTATAAAAGAAATTGACTTATTAAAGAATGGGTTTCATGCTTGAGTCAATGGTTTGTAAGTCAAAGCCTCCATTGTAGGCTTCTAGGGTTTATGTGAAGTGTCCTTGTCCATGTCATAATGTAAAAGACCCTTCTTGGGCTTCATCTGTCAAGAAAGAAATTTATTTTAATTTAAAATAGGGATTTTAGATCTCCTCCACCAAGTTGGCCTCAAGAAGGACAAGTCAGCCTCATCAAGGGAATTTGACCTCATGCAAACACTATATAAAGGCAACAATTTGACTCATTTGGAGCACAATCACTCAACAAGTTCGATCTGTAGTTGTTGGAGGCAAAAAAAATAGCGAAGTTGCTAGAGAAGGATTGAAGTAGCTGGAGGACCAAAATCAAGTTCTTGGGCAATCTATCTCTCACACGTGCAAAGTTTCTGGATTATAGCTGGGCCAAAATTCTAAAGTTGTTGGGGTTGAATTTCTAGATTGTAGTTGGGTCAAAATTCTAAAGTTGTTGAGGGTCGAAATTCTGGGTTGTTGTTGGGTTGTAGCTGTTGGACAAGAAGAGACTACTGAAGTTTGATGAATCATATTGGAAGGCTGACTTGGTGGAGGAGGAAGGTCTTTTAGGTGTAAGGTCTTGGTCTATCTCAATTTGATTTATTAGTGGAAGAGTTTGACTGGGTTTTCCCCTATAGAGGGGTTTTAACCTGGGTTGAGTGCCTACATTTGGTGTCGTTGATCTTCATGCTTTATTTTGATGATTGCTTGATGAAGCTAAAATAAAAGAACATAAGAGAAGATAATAAAACTACAAGAATATCACAAGTAATTATCAACATAAGAAAATCTTTTTGCCTTTTTGTTTTTCTAACACGTGGGCAGTGGTGCCTCTTTCTACATGATTGAAGCACGAGAGTTGTTCAATAAACTTTCAAAGGATGACTCAAGGATCAATGTGGAGCTTGGCGATGATGCCAAGTATGTAGTGAGGTGACAGGGGATGGTGCAGTTCCAGCTTGAGTCAAGAGGGTTGTTTGATGCTGAAGAGGTGTTGTATGTGCCTATTTTGAAGAAGAAATTGTTGTATCTTAGTCATGGAGGACAAAGGTTATGCAATTACCTTCCAAAAATGACAAGTGTTCATATGCCCAGAGGGAGCCAGTTTAGACATAGCTGTGAGGATTGGAGTCAAGGAAGGCAACTTATAGGCTACAGGGCAAGTTTGTTCAGGAATTGGTGCATGACAGTGAGAGCCCATGCAAGATTTGGCACATGAGGATGTGACATCTGCATCATAGGGCACAGTGAGAGAGATAGTCATTGGACTTCTAGAGTTTAGTCTGGATAATCAGGGGGTGTGTAGAGGTTGTGCGCTTGGCAAGTTTGTCATTGCTTCGTTTCCTAGCAGTGAGACTCGATCCAAAGCAATTTTGGATTTGATACATTGTCATGTTTGTGGGCCTATGTTAGTGGCATTAGTGAAGGGTGCATCTTATTATGTCAACTTCATTGATTATTTCTCCAGAAAGACCCATATCTACTTCACGAAGACCAAAGATGAGGTATTTAGTCAGTTCGATGAGTTCAAAGTTCAGGTAGAGAACTTGACACGGAAGAAGATCAAAGTGCTAAGATTTGACAACGAGGGTGAGTATACCTCTAATGAGTTCAAAGGTTTTTGCAAGGATGCAAGAATCAAGAAGGAGAAGACAATTGCCTGCAACCTGCAGCAGAAGGGGGTTGCAAAGAGGAAGAACAAATCCATTATCAATTCTGTGAAAGCCATGATCCATGATCAAAGATTGCCGATTTTTCTATGGGTAGAGGTATGCAACACAATCGTGAACTTGCAGAATAGGAGTCCTCACAAATTTTTGGAGGACAAGACCCCAGAGGAAGCATTCAGATTTTTGGTTGTCTAGTCTATATCCAGGTGCCTGTGGAGAAGGGGACTAAGTTGGAGCCCTCAGATGAGAAGGGCATTATGGCTTGATACAGTGAGTAGTCGAAAGCATACATGAGCTTTATACCAACACAATAGAGGATAGTTGTACGCAGGGATGTCAAGTTTGATGAGAACTTGGCCTCCAAGAAATCTCATGATCTACCTACAGTTGCAGAGGATATCCAGTAGGTGAGTAGAGTTCACAAACTTCTAGTGCAGAGGGCTAGTGTTCAGGGGAGGAGGGGTAGTTAGCCCCCTCTAAATCAGCCAGGAGGTCCAGATGGTTTGAGCAGACCTTGAGAGATTCTTGGGATCATGTGGAGGCTCCCAAAACTACATTTGGGGAGAGCAAGTCTCCACGAAAGTTTCCAACATATATGGCTTTGATGACAAACATTATAGACTCAAAGCCTTCCAACTTTGAGGAAGTAGCCAACCAGTAGGTATGGAGAGATGCCATGGTGGGGGAGCACAACTCTATCATGAAGAATGATGTTTGGGAGATTGTGCCAAGGCCAGTAGGAAGTCATTGGTGATTTCTAAGTGGTTATTCAAAATCAAGCATGTAGCAAATGGTTGTGTGGAGAAGTACAATGTGAGATTTGTAGTCTAAGGATTCTCCCAGACTGAGAGTAGACTACAAGGAGACTTTTACTTATGTTCCCAGATACACTTCTATCAAAGCAGTGATATCTATTGCTTTAGAGATGGGGTGGAAGATTCACTAGATGGATGTGAAGCCAACGTTCCTTTAACGGAGTTATTGAGGAAGAGGTATATGTAGAGCAACCATGGGGGTTTGACGTACATGACAGAGGGTCTCATGTATGTAGGCTTAAGAAATCCTTGTATGGACTCAAGTAGGTGTCGAGGGCATGGTACTCCAGGATAGACAACTATTTGCAGAGCATGGGCTTCGCCAAGAGTGAGGTAGATTCCAACCTATACTTCATACTGGTTGGATCTGAGCCCCTCATCTTGGTGCTCTATATGGATGATTTGATTCTTTTTGGGGTAGAGAAGTTGATTGTTGTGTGCAAGTCAATATTAGCAACAAAATTTGAGATGAAGGACATTAGGCTGATGCATTACTTTCTGGGGCTTGAGGTTTGGTAGAGATCGAGAGAGATCTTCCTTGGACAAGGGAAGTATATGGTGGAGATCTTGAAGGGAATCAAGATGGAGGACAATAGATTTATGGCTACTCCAATGGTGACCAACCTAAAGAAGGTGGATTCTTCGGAGTCAAAGTTGGCAGATTCTAGACAATATAGGCAGTTAATTGGTTCATTGATGTATCTGGTCAACATTTGACTAGACATTTGTTATGCTGTGAACATCTTGAGTCAATACATGGTGGAGCTAAGGCAGGTACAGTGGATTGCAACAAAGCATGTGCTTAGATACTTTCGAGTATGGCTTGAGGTATCGTAGTGGAGATGGGGCGAAGTTGCAGGGCTATTCATATTCATATTGGGTAGGGAGTGATATAGATCAAAAGAACACCTCTGGATGTTGTTTCAGTTTGGCGTCTGTAGTGATTTCTTAGTTCAACAGGAAGCAGTCTTCAATAGCACTCAGTTTGCAGGAATTGAGTATATGGTAGCCAATTTGGCTGGTTGTGAAGCAGTTTGGCTTCGCAAGCTGCTTAAATGATTGTTTGATCAAGAGCTGAAGCCTACAATGGTTCATTGTGACAATAAGAGTCACATGAAACTCTCAGAGAATCTAGTATTTCATGATAAATTGAAGCACATTGAGATTGGATGCCATTTCATCAGAGATAGGGTCTTGAAGGGAGCAGTCAAGCTCTAGTATATTTTGATAGGTGAGCAGGTTGTAGACATACTCACCAAACCTTTGGCGAAAGGAAAGTTTGTCTTCTCTCAAGATAAGCTCGAAGTGGTGGAGAATACCTTCTTTGCTAAGATAGAGTGTTGATGATTGTAGCTTTGATAGCTATTTCCGCAAAAGTAAAGTGTCCAAGTTGTGGGAATCATCATTAGATGTCTCTTAGACTTAAGAGTTCACTTTATTAATGTTTTGTTGTTGTTAGGTAATGTGAGTCCTGAGATGACTAGTACGCCTAACCTGTGGCTTGAGTAATCGTGACCTAGGGGCATCTAAGTTGTCAAAATCACCCAGGGTCGCACCCAGCTTGGGCCATACCAACCCTTAGCCTGGCTAGAGTTTTGCCCATGGGGTTCCAAACCGGTGATCGTTTCACCACGGAGTGCATTAACAAAACACCTTGTCACCATCCATTCTACACCCTATGGGCTTACTTTATTAATTAATTAATAAAGTGGATATCTTCTTATAAAATGAGTTTAATTTAATTAAGTGCCTAAGTTTGGGTACTAGTGATTTAAGTTGAATTTTGGACCATTGATATCAACTCAAGATTAGATTTAATCTTGACCATTGAGATTAGGGATTTGGACCAGCTCAAAATTATAAAAGAAAGCCAAGTGAAAGAGAGGACAAATCAATTATTTTCTGAACAAGGATTTTGAGAAAGATAGAGAAAATCAAAAGGACTTTTCGATTTTCCAGGAAAGAAGAAGAATTGCTCATTGAAGGAGAGGCCAGCCATTAATTTGCAGGTTGCACAGACCATACGATCCAGCATAAGGTGATCTGGGCAGATTTCTGAGAGTTGGAAATTCAGGTTTGCTGGGTTTCCTTTGTACTTTTTTTCCTCACAGCCATTTTCCCAGTATGTGAGCTCTTGTAAGTTCAGAAGTTATTTGAATGATGAACTAATGTTGAAGAGCAGAAAAAAAATTGTGCATGCACGAGATTTGCTTTTTGTTGCTTTTCTAAGTTTTCCACTGCTTTATTCGGTTAAAGATTTCTTGTAGTGTAAATCTAGATCTGATCTATTTACCTAGGTACTAGTTTTCAGAAATTAACATGATCTTGAAGGTCTTTGCATTTTAATTAAACTTTTTTCATGTGTGTGATAATGTTCGCAAAACTTGTATTCTTCAGTCTTTTCTCTGCATCATCTGAAAGTGATGCTGTAGACTCATTTTCTGAGACTTCTGAAAACTTTTCTGATCAACAATGAAAAATATGGTTGTAAAAGTTATATTTTACTGTTAATATTGGAAAAAGAATAGCTACATGAACACTCAATATCCTTATTATTTCTACAGTGCTATTAATTCAGGGGGTTTCTGTGAGCGTGCTATGTCAGCATTCATTCAAGCCTTCTCTGATTTGTGTTAAACAATTCCATTTGGTTCTCTTTTGGGATATGGAAACTTTATGTTTGAGCTCTCATAATTTATTTTTTTCTAGAATCCACTTGGATTTTATTCACTTTATATGCCAAGTAGTCAATTTATGTCATTACATAGTCTATATATCCAAATAGCTCTGTTTCTAAACTTTCAATTTCAGCAACTATTGAATACCAGAATAATCTATTTGGGTGCTGCTAACTTTTTTCTGTTATATAGGAAGAAGAAAGAGCAGCAGTGAAGCAGTTCACTATCTTCCAGCAATCTGTCCAGATATTATTATTCGAGAGGCACGACCAGAGGATTACTGGGAAGTGGCAGAAACACACTGCAGTTCCTTTTTTCCTGATCATGGCTTTCCAATGGATTTGGTTCTAAGAGCAGATAGGTTGGTGGCTATGTTTTCTGGGTTCTCCATACCTCCAGGTTGCAGAAAAAAATGTCTAGTTGCTAGAAATGGCAACTTTGAAGAAAATCATTCTCTTGAATCTGAGAGTTATGAAAACGTAGAGGCCGGATTGAAACTGCCTCTGAATGGTGGAAAGGTTTCTGGAATTTTGACAATAGATACAATAGCTGAATTTTTACCAAGAAGAGGACCACTCGGGAAAAGGAGGTGAGCCCCCAAGTCAAAATTATTTTTCCCAATATGAGAAGCGTTTGTGATATTAATATGATAAGTATAGGGGAAATGGTCATTCACCAATTTAATATAAGAAACAAATGAAAAATGGCAAATACTTAGTACACTGTGTTAAAACTAAAGCAAAATTGATCTGATAAGAGAAGCATTTTGAAGAATTTGATGGTAACCAACCAGTGCGATGCACTGGTAAAAGTTTAAACTCATGGGTAATCATTTAAGAGAATAACAATAATCAATATATTCACATGAGAATCATATAGAATGGTACATGTAAGATGATTTAAGTGGAAAAGCTTTTGTTCCTATTAAATCAAATTGAGAAGTATTTGAGAAAAAAGAGATACACCAATGCTATACGAAACATGTTTTGAAGATTGGTGGGTAGTCTTGTAAACGCTGAGTATGTGAGAAAAAATCAATATTAATCATTTGGCAGACTACTAGTACAATGTAGATTGGCACAGGCAACTTTCAGAATCCACTGTAATTGCTGATATATGTCCTTGTTGTTTTTCTCTAGGCTTCAGCAAATACCTAAGTTGGGTCACAAATTAGAGACACTGACTTGTGTCAAGGTAATGAAGTTAAAATATGGTAAAATGAAGACAAGGGAAGTGGAGAACGATAGATAAGATAACATGAGATCCCAGGGCTGAAATGCAAAGAAAATAATCACTCTTAGCAGAACATGCTAAGAAATTTTTTCAGTCACTTGGGTATTGTACTATTGTAGCTGAGACAAAGCACCCACTTTAAATCATTTGAATTTTTAATGATATATTCAATGAGTGTGCTTGCTAGGGTTTTGACCTTTGAGTATAGTGCTCATAATTTTAACATTTAATTGCTCAGTTTTAAATCCTTTAGGTCAGAAGACAACTCTGTTGCCATCATCTATGTTCATGTTCTTTGGATGACATCTATAGTTTTTTTGGAAACGCTACTTATATCTTTCCATAAGGTAAGTATCCATGCTGTTGTAACATGCATTTTTATTGTTTATAATATTTATTTTTCATTCAAGAATCACTTGAAAATACTTCAAAAAGAAGAGATAAAAGCAAGATGAAGAAGTGATAATGGCATAGCGGAATCGCTAAAAGATTTGTAAAAGAATCGCCCCCGGAGTAGCCAAGGTTGCTATACAAATCACTATATAAATGGTTATATGGAGCTAGACCCGATATATATATATATGTGTGTGTATATTGAAACAAGAAAGAAACAAAGTAATATGTCGGATTCGCAAAGGGAACAAGTGTTAAAGGGTTAAAGCCGGACCTGAGATACTATAAGTTGTGTTTTATAAAGATCGGCTGGTCCGCAATGATATGTATGATTGGTTCCGTTGATAGCGCCGATTGCGATTTGCGATTGCGGGCCAGACCCAAAGCATATATACATTGTGTTTAAAAGTCCCGTCGGGTCCGCCACACCCCAGGGCTATAGAGGTTGGTTCTGCTAATTGTGACTTGCGATGGCGGACCCGAAAATATATATATTGTGTTTATAATGCCGTCGGGTCTGAAATCACATAGAGCGCTTATTATATATGTATGTGATCCCGCCGATTGCGATTCACGATAAGGGCCGGACCCGATATATATATATATATATATATTATATATATATATATATTGTTTGTAAAGTCTTGGCGGGTCTGCTATATCGAAAAACCTTGCATTTTTATATGTATTTCTATTATAAAGGATTATAATAGAAATAAACGCTGAACAGGCCGGACTCGAGGTGTATATATATTATGTTTTAAAAGTCCTGGCGGGTCCGCAAGGCATACGAAAAGGCGGATTTAAAGTTACAAGTGGGATTTCGGGTGGAGCAAAAATGGTATGTGGTTTTTATTGCAGCTCACCCGATCCCACTTATCATTTGACACGTAGCACCCGGGTGGAGAGAGAAAACTACCCATTTCGGGCCGGTATTCTCCATACTTATGTCCCACCCGAAATCTTTATAGATGATCGTCTGATCCGAAAAGCGCAGATCTATGGTGGGGATATATCAGCGGAAAAGGTATGCCTCGATAGTTGTGCGGAGCCTGTATTGAAAGCGGAAAAGGCATGTTTTATGGCATATTTCTATTATAAATGGTATATAATGGAAAAAGCGCAAATATGAAGGATTCATGCATAAGTCCAATATTACCATAGTATGCGGCTTAAGGGTGCGTAAAGTTAAGTTTTGCAGTGATATATTGGGCCGATTGTGATTTGCGATGGAAGTCAACGGAGCGCTGAACGGGCGGATTTGACAGATTTATAAAGCAAGATTAGCTCTTTTGAGTTTCATATTAATCAAAGGTTCGCGTTAATTTCGCTGTGTAAAGTGGAAAATCAGGGTTAGAGCCTAATCTGAAGAGGAAGACAATCGGGTATGTTTTCTTTGTATTTTGGCCAATCAAAATGCCCATGTAAGCCCAAGATTACACAAGCTAAACGCATTTAATTACAGCTAAAATGAATTAAGCATCATTAGGGCATTTACAAAGGAATTCTGCAGCGGATTAACATAGCAAGCCAGCAGTTATCGTCCCCTTCTGAATTCAGTTATGTTCCTATTATTTCATGTTCTTTGAGGTGTCTTTTACTCTGTAAAATTCTGTAATAGTTTTTACTTCATATAGTTAGAGAAGCAGTTAAATAATTTGGGTAGTTTCAGAAATCAACAACTGTTCCATAATGTATAAAAAGAGAAAATTTACAAAGGGTTGGAATTTTGGAGAACCCGGAGACTAGGCCACTATATTCCTGACATCATTGTTCATTAATGAAAGAATCAAAAGTTTCCATGAGTTGTTGGGTATAATTTTGTAACTTTCTCTATCATGTGTCATGTTATGTTTTTTTCTTTCAAGTATAGTAATGAAGCTGCAGGTCTTTATTTACTTATGTAGATAAAGTTAAAATTCCTTAAAAGAGTGCTCCTATACTCGAAGTTTCCACCTTCCTTTCTAAGTTATAGATAATCGTTTCTGTGTTAAGCAGCATATTGTCTATGATTCAGTTCTCATTTTCATAATTCTTCTAAGTTACAGATATTGGTTTCTGTGAAAAACCAACATATTATCTTTAACTTCTCCTTCAAGTTTTCTTCACTCATCATTTATATCTAGCAACAAATGGCATTCTGAAATGTTCCGGTCATATATGTATTAAGGGTTAAAGACCAAGTTTTCCAGGTCCTTCATTTGAGAACACAACAAACAATAAGTGACAATAAATAATAGCTATTAATGTCTTAAGCACAATTTCTCTACAACCAGGAAATTGATTTCTTAAGGTTCAACATTAATTAGCGCTGTTGACGGGGAGAGAAGACAAGAACACTTTTCCCTGGGTTTTCAATATTTTCCTCTGGTTGTTTAGTGAGGAGGAAATATTTGGCTGTTTTGAATCAAAGCAATAACTCTGGGTTCAAGGAGGCCCCATACAAGATCAGACACTTCACAATAGAAGGTTCAAGCTCTTTCAGATCCTGAAAGGCTATTTTCTAAGAGGGTTGGAAGGTCTAAGATTCCAATTACACCAATTCCTACATTGTCTGCATCAGGCAGCAATTCACTTGAACTTTCATCTGATAAAGAGTCATCTTTTTAATCATCTTCATTTCAGGAACCTAACTGTCAAGAGCAATCTTTAGAATCTGTTACTTTTCATTTATCTGCTATAATCATTCAACCTCAACCAATAACTACATTACCACCTCTGCACATTCCATCTACCTCTCAGTCAGGTTCCACATCTGTTGGTAATCAAAGTTCAATAAACATGGTAGTACCTGCATTCGTGATGAATAGGTATGCACCCCTTCAACTGCCACAACCGTTTAATCAAATGCCACAGGATTACCTCAAAATTCTTCCTCGTTTTACAGGGGAAGATGAACAAATTGCAGAGAATCATGTGTCAGTATTTTGCACTTTTGCAGATAGCCTAAACGTTGAACATTTAGATGTTATTCTAAGACTTTTTGTTCAGTCCTTGGATGGAGAAGCAAGGAAATGGTTTAAAGGACTTCCTAATAATTCTATTCCTTCTTGGGAAGAGATGGAACGTTTATTCATCCAGAAATGGGGAGAAAAAAGAGACCATGGGTATTCATTAACAAAGTTTAATGCCATAAAGAAGAAGTCTGATGAAACTGTGGCCGAATTTGTTAGAAGATTTAACAAATTGTACAATAGACTCCTAGTGGAGATTAAGCCTCTCCCTGCTGGTGCAAAAATAACTTTTGCAGGGGCTTTTTAATCAAATTTTGGATTCACATTAAGGGAAAGAAGATCTCCAACTCTTGATCAGATTCAAACAGATGCATTTAGAGATAGAAGCAAATCTGATGGCTACATGAAAAGCACTAGAGACAGCCTACTGAAGACAAGGGAAAGGTAAAGATAGAATCCTCTCAAAGTCAAGCATTGGAGGATATGTTTAAAACTTTGTCAGATAAGTTAAATAAATTAGAGTTAGAAAATAAGAATTTGCAGAAGCAAACACAGTATAATAAGAACTTTAATCCCCAATACAGAAGACAACCTTTGCAAATCCTACAAAGGGAAAGAAAAGATCAAAATCAGATTCAAGCACCATTATATATAGAAGCAAATCCTGGTGAAGAACAACCTGAAGATCAAATTTCTACGTTATATGCAGTAGATGAAGATGAACTTGGTATTGAAGGAGAAGAATATGTATATGATGAAACATATGCCATTCATGATGAAAATGAAATTGATGAATATTGGAAACAATTTTCTGATTTTATGCACGCTGAATTACATAAGAAGTATGACTTGAGATCGAGGAAAAGATCAAGAAATCAAGAAAATGAAAGTGAGCAGCAAGTTTCAACTTCCTCACCAAAGGCGACTCCACAAGAATCTCAACCTGCAAAAGAAGTAAATAAAGGAAAGCAACAACAAAACACAAA
Organism: Pinus taeda; assembly: GCA_000404065.3. NCBI lineage: Eukaryota > Viridiplantae > Streptophyta > Pinopsida > Pinales > Pinaceae > Pinus > Pinus taeda. The sequence continues at coordinate 316,504 of APFE031468383.1, read as the reverse complement.
TGGAAAGACACAGATACTTCAAGGTGAGTCTTCTCAAGATCAAACTGAAAAAATTCCTTTGGAGAAACTTGTTTCAATTCCTCAAGTAAGTCCAGTCATGAAGAAAGGTGAAGATGAGAACGAAAGGATTGCTAAACAGGGTCACTTGTTTAGTCTTACTAAGGAGTTGGAATAGGTAAGAATACAAGTTCCCCTTACAGAGTTGGCAAAAACACCTATTTATCAAAAGGAGATTGTTGAATTTATTAATTTAAAAGAAAATGAGAGTATAAATGACATTGTAAATCTACAAGAGGATAAACCAGTAGTGGTTTTTGGTCCACATGTAGAGGAAGTAGATTTTTCAATACCTCCTTTTTATATTTCCTTAGTGGTTCATGATTTCCTCCTACATAATTGTATGTTTGATTCGGGAGGTTCACATAATCTTATGCCTTTGTCAGTGATGAAGCAACTAAATCTACAAGTGACCAAACCTTATAGGGATTTGTATTCTTTTGATTCAAACAAAGTCAAGTGTCTGAGGGTTATTAAGGATCTGGCAGTGTCACTAGCCCAAATTCTAGCTAGAAGCTTGGTCATGGATGTTGTGGTAGCAGATATCCCTGCTAGATTTGGAATGCTTCTATCTAGGTCCTAGGGGGCTAAATTGGGAGGTGTTTTGAAGCTAGATTTTACATATGCTGTTATACCAATTTTTGGTGGGGAGGAGAGGAGATTGTACAGAGAAACTAGGTTTGTAAAAACAATTACAAAAAATGGAGCAAGCAATTCACCTGTATATAGTCAGGAGATGGATGACTTTGCTTGTTTCACACTGCATGATAATGCAGAGCTGGCTGAAGATAATCAGAAGCAGCGTGCTTTAGCCAATGTAATTACAGAGCTGCAAACTGAAGAAGTGTGGAAATGTTTCTTTGATGGAGCTTATTCCAAGGAAGGAATAGGTGTTGGTTTTCTTCTAATTGCACCTGGAGGTAATATGTTCCCTTTTTCTTTTAAATTAGAGTTCGAGGCAACAAACAATGTGGCAGAGTATGAGTCCTTGATTATTGCTCTACAAACAGCTAAACAGATGGGAGTTAAGTCAATTTCTGCTTTTTCGGAGCTGATTATTAAGCAAATAAAAGATCACTGCCAAACAAAGCATCCTAGGCTCAGGGCATACGGAAATGAGGTATGGGATTTGATTGAGAACTTTTTTGAAGCTTTTAACATTCAATTCATTCCAAGAGATTAGAATAGATTAGCAGATTCATTGGCTGTGGCTGCTAGTACTTTTAAGCCTCCTATTGATCCAAGACTAAGATATGAGGTAGAAATGAGACATAGACCTTTTGTTCCTGATAATGTTAAGAACTGGCAAGTTTTTGAGGATGACTAGCAGATTAAGGAGTTTTTGACTATGGTTGAAGAGTTCTAGGGCACAGAAATTGATTAGGATGAAGAAGAGACAACAGAAATTGCAGAAGTCAGTGGTTTAAAGGATTCAATAGCAAATCGGAAGATCTTTCAATTGAGAGATAATATTTTGCCAAAGGGACTTGTTCCTCTTGAAAGGCTTTTTAATTCCAATGATGTGGCTATGGACTCAGGGAAAATTTCACAGGATGAACATATTTAGGATCACAATATTGGAACTCAGGAGAATCCCAAGTTAGTCAAATTATATGGCGGAGTTTCCCCTAATTTTCAAGAAAGGTATATTAAACTTTTTAAGAATTATGTTGATGTCTTTGCATGGTCCTATGAAGATCTCAAAACCTATGATGTAAATATTATTCAGCATAAGATTCCTTTGAAGGAGGGAATTAAACCCTACAAACAGAAGCTTAGACAGATAAATCCTTTGCTTCTACCATCAATTGAAAAGGACGTCAAGGAGTTGCTTGATGCCAAAATAATAGTCCCACTCAGGTATTCTGATTGGGTGGCTAATTTAGTACCTGTGAGAAAGAAAAATGGAGAAATAAGGTTATGTGTGGACTTCAGAAATCTCAACAAGGCTTCTTTGAAAGACAACTATCCATTGCCTAAGATGGATCATGTGCTGCAAAAGGTAACATGATCTTTTAGAATGTCAATGCTAGATGGATTTTCTGGTTATAACCAGGTCGCTGTGGATAAGGAGGATCAGAAGAAAACAATGTTCACAACTCCCTGGGGAACATTTATGTATGCCAGAATGCCTTTTGGATTGATGAATGCAGGTTCTACTTTCAAAGGGCTATGGACATTGCTTTTGTTGGAGATAAGTTTGTAGTAATATATTTGGATGATATTACTGTTTCCTCAAAGTTTGATGAAGAACATTTGGACAATTTGAAAAGGACTTTTGATAAATGTAGAAGATTTGGACTTTCCTTAAATCCCAAGAAATCCATTTTTGCTTAGGAGGAAAGAAAACTATTGGGACACATTGTTTCCAGAGATGGAGTGAAGATAGATCCAGCCAGAGTACAAGCTGTGCAAAAAATACCACTGCCTAAGAGTAAAAAGGATATTCAAAAGTTTCTGGGAAAGATAAACTTCCTAAGAAGATTTGTATCCAACTATGCAGAAATTGTAAAAGAAATTACTAATATGCTAAAGAAGGAGAATGAAGTGAATTGGACCAAAGAAGCTAGAGAATCATTTTCAAGGATTAAAGAGGCATTACAGGCAACTCTAGTCTTAATCAACCTTGATTACCAAAAGCCTTTCCAAGTTTTTTCATTCGCATCATCAAGTTCAATACTTGTTGTCTTACTGTAGAAGAATGATGAAGAGAAAGAGCAGCCAGTTGCATTCTTCAGTAAGATTCTTAAGGATTCTGAGCTGAAATATAATATTTTTGAGAAATAGGTGTATGCTTTGGTAAAAGCCCTGAAAGCTTTTAGAACTTATGTGCTGCAGTCACAAATCATTGCTTATGTGCCAAATGCTGCAGTGAAAGATGTATTACTGCAGGGAGATGTAGAAGGCAGAAGAGGAAAGTGGATAGCCAAGATCCAAGAATATGATTTGGACATAAAACCTACAAAGTTGGTGAAAGGACAAGGATTGGCAAAAATGTTGACATAATCAAACTTTCAGGCATTGGGAATTAACTTGTTGGCACCTGTGGATGAAAAACAGCTGAAGAAAATGAAGGAGAGCAAGATCCAGGTATGAAGATCAGGTATAAACTTTTGTGTTCAGATGGTATAAGCATAGAATTCATTATTTGTGCTTACTTTCTTGTCCCCAATCCTTAGATAGAACAAAGTATAGGGCACTAAAGATCAAGGCACAACCATATGTGATTGTGGAAGGCAGATTGTACTTGAAGGATCTTGTTGGAATTTTATTGCTATGTTTAACAGAAGATGAATTTACAGAAACAATAAAATATTATCATGAGGGGTTTTGTGGCGGACATTACAGTTGGAAAGTAACTGCACATAAGATCCTTCAGGCAAGATTTTATTGGCCTACTTTATTTGGTGATATAAATAAGTTTGTTAGAAGTTGTCAAAAGTGTCAGCTTTTCGCTGAGAAAAAGAGATTAGCTCATTTACCTTTGATTCCAGTTTTCATTGAGGAGCCATTTAGACAATGGGGATTGGACTTTGTTGGAGAAATCAATCCGCCTTCAAGTAGACAACACAGTTGGGTTCTCACAGCAACTGATTACTTCACCAAATGGGTAGAGGCAATTCCTACTAAGAGAGCAAATGATCAGATAGTAATGAAGTTCCTGGAGGAGAATATTTTCAGCAGATTTGGATGCCCCATTAAAATTATAACAGAGAATGCTCAAGTCTTCAATTCAAGTAAGTTCATTACTTTTTGTCACAAGTATAATATTATTTTGTCCCATTCAATAGCTTACCATCCTCAGGGAAATGGATTAGCTGAATCTACTAACAAAACTTTGATGAAGATCCTTAAGAAAACCATTGCAGAAAATCAAAGAGATTGGAATTCTAAGTTAAAGTTTGCTTTGTGGGCTGCTAGAGTAACTACAAGAAAATCTACAGGGAAATCACCTTTTGAATTAGAATATGGAACTCAGGCTTTATTTCCAAGTCAACTTGTGAAGCTGGTGATTGCAATGATTCAGGAGGCGAAAGAAGAACCAAATGCTTTGATAAGAAGAATGAATAAAGTGGTGGAGCTAAGCGAGAACAGGGACAAGGTAAGAGACAACTTGATTATGTATCAATCCAAGATGAAAAGTATTTTTGACAGAAAAGCCAAGGAAATTGACTTTAAAGTTGCAGATTTAGTGTTAAGATGGGATACCGGGAGGGAAGATAAGGGTAAGCATGGAAAGTTTAATCCTCTCTGGTATGGCCCTTTTAGAATTTCTGAAGTAAGATCCAATAATACCTTCATTCTTGAGAATCTTGATGGTGAGACTCTACAGCTGCCTGTCAATGGGCATTACTTAAAGCATTACTTCCAGTTCTGAAGAATAAGCATCATTTCATTGTAAATACCAGAGTGAAATCAGTGTACAAATGCCATAGCATTTCAATTTATGCAAAGCAATATATGACTCCATGCCCGAGGTGAAGGCACTAATCTGCGGTTCTTAATGCATCTGTGGCAAAAGCACTATCCCCAGGTGGAGCCAGATGTTGCAACATGCATTTTTATTGTTTATAATATTCATTTTTCATTCAAGAATCACTTGAAAATACTTCAAAAAGAAGAGATAAAAGTGATAATGGCATAGTAGAATCGCTAAAAGTTTGGTAAAAGAATCGGCCCCGGAGTAGCCAAGGTTGCTATAACAAAATCACTATATAAATGGTTATATGGAGCCTAGACCCGATATATATTTATATATATTATTATATATTATATTATATATATATATATATATATATATAGAAACAAGAAAGAAACAAAGTAATATGTCGGATTCGCAAAGGAAACAAGTGTTAAAGGGTTAAAGCCAGACTTGAGATACTATAGGTTGTGTTTTATAAAGATCAGCGGGTCCGCAATGATATGTATGATTGGTTCTGCTGATAGCGTCGATTACGATTTGCGATCGCGGGTCAGACTCGAAACATATATACACTGTGTTTAAAAGTCTCGTCGGGTCCGCCACACCGCAGGGCTATAGAGGTTGGTTCCGCCGATTGCGACTTGCGATGGTAGACCCGAAAATATATATATTGCGTTTATAATGCCGACGGGTCAGATTTCACACAAAGCGCTTATTATATATGTATGTGATCTCGCCGATTGGCAATACGCGATAAGGGTCGGACCCGAAATATATATATATTATATATATATTATATATATATATATATATATATATATATATATATATATATTTTGTTGTAAAGTCTTGGCGTGTCCGCTATATCGAAAAGCCCTGTATTTTTATATGTATTTCTATTATAAAGGATTATAATAGAAATAAACGCTAAACAGGCCAGACCTGAGGTGTATATATTGTTGATCTAGATTGTCATTGATATCAATATGGCAATATTCTGGATGAGTAAACAATGATGTGACGCCAAGGAGAAGGAGAAGCAGATCCATGAAGAAACAGGAGCAGCCAAAGAAAATCCAGAGGAAGAAGTTCAATGGAAGAAGCAAAGAGGAACACACAGTGGAAAAAAGGCAAGAACTAAGAATCGGAAGAGGAACATGCATTAGGAGGAGAAGCTAGCGGAAGAGCAGTTAATAGAGGAGCCATATCATGTGATATCGGAGGAATAACAGAGCAGAGCTATCAAAGCAGAGAAGAGGTAGTGCAGTGGTATCGGAAGCCACAGGAAAGCCAAGTAAGTGTAAGAGCTTAGGAGTAGAGCTATCGGAAGCCAAAGGAAGAACTATCGGGAGTATTGCATATGCCAAGAGTGTAACGGAGGAGTACAAAGAGCGGAGGCGTATATA
>APFE031468383.1:236257-303071 GCA_000404065.3 Pinus taeda | reverse complement strand
ATATATGGACCCACGGGACCATTACAATATGATGGATTGTTATATTGCATCCACCTATCAGAACTCTCATATCGCAAGTTATGAAGGGCTGTCACCTCCAAAACCCTCGACTGCGATATACAGTTACGGACCCGATGGTCTTATTATATCACGCCCTAATGGTATATCGCCTCTGTCATATCGGGAGTCATGTATCGCAGCGTTTAAAGCCCTTGTCACGTTAAAACTGCGACTGTGATAATAAAGTGGACCTGACTACACCATTGCAATATGATTTAATATATTATCGCATCCGTCGCATATCGCATATATTGTAAAGCCTTGCCACACTATAAAGTGCCGATTGCGATATATACATATGGCCCCGATGGATTCATTAAAAAACAGTGCATTGAATGTCGCATCCGTCTCGTCGGCAGAAGGGGAATTGGCCATGTTGTGTGCAAATCTGCCGATTGCGATAAAGTTGTGGAGGAGCGGACCTGATAAAGTTATAGATGCGGGCGTAATGCATTTGAAGTTCGACCCTATGTGGTCGGAGGGTGTTTTCTGTGTATTTCCTGTGCATCCTTGTATTCTGATATATTGAATGGTCCTAGGTTTAAAGGCTTAAGGCCTTGTCATATTAAAGCGGCGATTGCGATAAAAGGATGACATGGCATGTGGGACCTCTATATGGCTAGTCTCTCTTATATGGTTTCTGTGCACAATTAATGTATATTGTATGAATATTAAAAAAGGCCGCTTTGATATTTTTTAATATGCAGCACTTCTTTGTAATTCGGCCTCTCTTCTGAATTTACATGTTCTGTGAGTATTGGAACACTCGAATAGACAGAGGAAGCCATGGACTGGGAAGCCGAAGAATCAAGCGAGCATAGATGGGCAAGTGAGTGCAGAGGAAGCTGAAAGATCAAGCGAGCGTTGAGGAAGTCGAAGAGCCAGCAGAGAAAGGAAGCCAAAGGTCAGGGGTATCAGGAATATAAAACCAGAGAACAAGGAAAGTTTAGATGTTGGAAAAACTGGAAGAAGCAAAGGCAGCGGTAGGTCCAGCAGGACAGGAGAAAGCGAAAGGTCTAGCAGGAAAAGAGGAAGCCGAAGGTCCAGCAGGATAGGAGGAAGCCGACGGACGAGCAACTCTGTTGATCGGGCTAACCTGTGAAAGGCTCAAACCAGCGATGAATTAATTAGAGCTTAGTGTAGCTAATAGTAGACTCACTAAAGCTGTGTGGAGACATTATCAGAGATCATGAGGGCTATTGCAGACTCTGTGTGGACAGTATGAAGAGTTGTATAGACTTCTTCATATGAAGATTGATTGCCATTGATGTTGTAGCATGGAGACTATAGTGAAGCTGTAAATAGACAAAACTCGGTAAAGAATAGTTCTGAGAACAAAACATTACTATCAAACATGCCTTGACAAGAGGGTTGGAGCCCTTGGGGTTGGTGCCTTAGAAGTTTGAAGGATTGGTGTCCTTGGAGTTGGTGCTCCTATATCCAAGGTAGGTGCGTTGACAAATCAGATCCAGACAGTTTGCAGCAGAGGGTTGGAGCCTTTGAGGTTGGTGCCTTAGAACTGGAAGGATTGGTGTCCTGGGAGTTGGTGCTCCTAAGTCTAAGGTTGATGCCTTAACAAAACAGAGTTGGTGCTCTGGAGGTTGGAGCCTCACAAAAGTCCAAGTTGGTGCTTGGCAACAAATTGGAATCATATATATATTGTATCTATTTTATTGCAAAGATTATATTAATAAAAGCATTTATTCTTGTTGTTCATCTTGTGTTCTGAATATAAATGTTTTAACTGGTAAAATAACAATTGAAAAGAAATACTGATTCACCCCCCTCAGTATTTTCAACATATATATTATGTTTTAAACGTCTTGGTGGGTCCGCGAGGCATACGAAAAGGCAGATTTAAAGTTACAAGTGGGATTTTGGGCGGAGCAAAAATGGTAAGTGGTTTTTATTGGAGCTCACCCGATCCCACTTATCATTCGACACGTAGCAGCTGGGTGGAGAGAGAAAACTGCCCATTTTGGGCAGGTATTCTTCGGGCTTATGTCCTACCCGAAATCTTTATAGACGTCTGATCCAAAAAGCACAAATCTACAGTGAGGATATATCGGCGGAAAAGGTATGCCTTGATAGTTGTGCGGAGCCTGTATTGAAAGCGGAAAAGGCATGTTTTATGGCATATTTCTATTATAAAGGGCTCATAATGGAAAAAGCGCAAATATGAAGGATTCATGCATAAGTCCAATATTACCATAGTATGCGGCTTAAGGGTGCGTAAAGTTAAGTTTTGCAGTGATATATCGGGCCGATTGCGTTTTGCGATGGAAGTTAACGAAGCCTTGAATGGGCGGATTTGACAGATTTATAAAGCAAGATTTGAGTTCTGTATTAATCAAAGGTTCGCGTTAATTTCACTGTGTAAAGTGGAAAATCAGGGTTAGAGCCGAATCTGAAGAGGAAGACAATCGGGTATGTTTTCTTTGTATTTTGGCCATTCAGATTGCCCATGTAAGCCCAGGATTACACAAGCTAAACGCATTTAATTACGGCTAAAACGAATTAAGCATCATTAGGGCATTTATAGAGGAATTCGGCAGCGGATTAACAGAACAAGCATGCAGTGATCGTCCCCTTTTGAATTCAGTTATGTTCCTGTTATTTCATGTTGTTTGAGGTGTCTTTTACCTCTGTAAAATTCTGTAATAGTTTTTACTTCATATAGTTAGAGAAGCAGTTAAATAATTTGGGCAGTTTCAGAAATCAACAATTGTTCCATAATGTATAAAAAAATGAAAATTTACAAAGAAAGGGTTGGAATTTTGGAGAACCCAGAGACTAGGCCATTGTATTCCTGATATCATCGTTGATTAATGAAGGAATCAGAAGTTTCCGTGAGTTGTTGGGTATAATTTTGTAACTTTCTCTGTCATGTGTCATGTTATGTTTTCTTTTTTCAAGTATAGTAATGAAGCTACAGGTCTTTATTTGCTTATGTAGATAAAGTTAAAATTCCTTAAAAGAGCGCTCCTATACTCGAAGTTTCCACCTTCCTTTCTAAGTTATAGATAATAGTTTCTGTGAAAGACCAACATATTATCTTTAACTTCTCCAAGAGTCACAGATAGTAGTTTCTGTGTTAAGCAGCGTATTGTCTATGGTTCAATTCTCATTTTCATAATTCTTCTAAGTTACAGATAGTAGTTTCTGTGAATAATCAACATATTATCTTTAACTTCTCCTTCAAGCTTTCTTCACTCATCATTTATATCTAGCAACAAATGGCATTCTGAAATGTTCCGGTCATATATGTATTAAGGGTTAAAGACCAAGTTTTCCAGGTCCTTAATTTGAGAACACAACAAACAATAAGTGACAGTAAATAATATTTATTAATGTCTTAAGCACAATTTCTCTACAACGAGGAAATTGGTTTCTTAAGGTACAACACATGCCATGAGGGGCATTTCTATGCCATCAAAATCACCCAGGACTTGCACCTGACCTCGGCATTAGTCAAAGTTTGATCACCTTACAACTTGCCACTAGACCACACACTTGTTGCAGATTGCATTTGTATGAATATTGTTGTTGCCTATTATCTGTAACAAATATCCTGTCTATGTTGCTGTGCTAAGTGGCGCATCACATAGTCAAATAGTTTTTTGACCTCTTGCAATCACACTTCCAAGTTCCAAGTATGTAAAATCAACTACCTCTTGGTTACACTTTTGGTTGTGGACTAGATACTCGTCCAGAAACACTCAAGCTTTTCTACTTTTTGATGATTTGTTTTGATTTTATGATCTGTCGATGAGTTAATATTAAACCATTCCTAGACTTTCCAATATCTTTAGTTTGTGAATGCATACATTGCTCATTTCTGTGTAGAATAATTGCACAACCTGTATGCGTAATCTGAAGCGAGTATGTGGTGAAGCTTGCTTACGTATTGACATAGTCATCTAAACCAACAAAGGTGATTATATGAGAATCAAATACTTTTATCTACTCTAATCACTTTGCTTTCACTGCTTTTAAAGAAAAAGTCAGATGATCTACCAGGAACTTTCTAAAACATCTCTAAGTTCTGATATAAGCATTTGAATATTTTTCTTATATAATCCGTGTAAACACCTTTAACCTCTATGTATACATTAAAATTAAACTGTCAAACTCCCATTTACCTAACGGTTAAATGCATGTACACACGGAGAATCCAAACACAAAGTTTCTTTCATAAGTATATGCTATATACATTTGGTCCCAAAAGACAAGTCTCTTTTATACATCTAAGAGTTTTCACTTGTTTTTCAGTATCTTCTGCAATGATCCCTAATTTATAGAATTTGTAATTGCACCTCATCTTGTATTAAAGTAAATGTACCACAGTTGTGAATTAATAGGTTTAGCTACGAGAATGAGGCACTAGTTAGAAACTCAATTTTTGCTATTAAGAAATAGCAGGCAAAAACAAAGTCATTGCTTTTCACTAATCAAGAGAGAGATTAGGAAGAAGCCTATCTATTAAAATTGGCAAGTAGGGCCAAACTCCACATGGATCATCTTATATATGACCACTGATATTTTTCTTGGATTCCTCTCTCTGAGAGGTGTAGGATTGATCTAAAGATCATCCTATTTCGACATGTACAAATGAAGTTATGAATTTATTTTGATTATGGACAAATTGTCAAGGTCGGCCAACAAACTTATGTAGGCTCAGAAGCCCAATAGTCACGTCTATTCATCCTCAACATTTGCTATAAATACATGATGCTTTAGCCTAATTTGGACACACTCATCTTCACACTTCTCTCTCTCCTCATTGATTGGGTACGGATTTCTAGCCCTCTCTCTCCACACGTCTGAAATTTCAGGAGAGCGAAATTTCAAGGAGCCAAAATTTCAGTAGACCGAATTTCTGGACAGTTTGACCAAGTGTTGACCAACATGCGTTGACCTCCTTTGACTGCGTTTTTGTGGGGGCTATCTTTGTTTGGACAGGCTGCATTTATGGGCACATAAATCAAGGCCAAACGCTGACTTTGACCAATGTTGACTGCAGCTAGGGCTGACTGTAGGTTGGCTGTTTAACCAGATTTGACTGGGTTGATTTTGGGTTCTTTTGAGGGCTGATTCATCTTGGTTTTTGGAGGCCGAAGTTGACTGAAGTTGACCAATTTATTGAGGGTCAAATCTGCCATGTTGACCAGCATTGACTTTTTTGGTTAGGGCTCTTTTGCTGCTGTCATAAATTATCAGATTTGTAAATTGTACATCTCTCTCTCTGTGAACTATTGAAGAATATAAGAAGAATTGATCAAGAGTTTCCCCACATTGGGGTTTGTCCCTGGCTGGTGCCACATCTTGTGTCCTCTTGTCTTGGCTTGTCTTCTACTGTGTTCATGTTGTATTTGCATTTTACTATCATGTTGATGTGATTGCTAATCTGGATATTGATATTGGGCTAATAAAGAAATTGAAGTAAAATTGCTCTAAAGCATAGAACATACCATTGTTGCCTAAAATTAACATGGTATTAGAGCTGAGCTAAAGACAAAGCCCAAGCAAGAGTGAAAGAGCAATCATCAAAGACAGTTGGACAAGGACAAAAGGCTCAATCAGTTCCTCATCCTACTTCCTGCTGAAGACAAGCTCCATGATAAATCTGACTATCATGGATGGAAGATGTCTCTTGATTTGACCTTGGAAGAAAAAGAAGTGATGGATTATGTGCAGGGGTAAAATCCCTGAGCCTCCTTCAAATGCACTGGCTGCTACGAAGACCAAGTACAATAGGGTTGAAGTCAAAGCGAAGAAGATTATCAGGGATTCCATTGACAAGCATCTGGTGGCATGTATCTCCGAATTGAAGACCTCCAAGGAGATCTACGACAGGTTGGTCGACATGTTCAAGGTTAGTAATGCTAATCAAATTCTATTTCTCAAGAATAAGTTTAAGGATATTAAGAAGGGCAAGGATGAGGACATTCAATCCTATTTCTTGAGGATTACTGAGATCAAGAATGATCTACTCTCGATTGGAGAGGTCATTCCTAACAGGGAACTTACACTCACCACCCTTAGAGGACTCCCATCTGAGTGGTATGTATTTAGAACCACCATACTCAACAATGATCGAATTCCAGGGTTCGAAGAATTGATGTCGAGATGCATTCAAGAAGAAACAAAAATGGTGGAGCAAGAAATGCCTTCTAATAGAAGCAACCCCACTACATTCTCCGCTCATGCCAAGAGGAAGAACAATGCAGGTTCAAAGAAGCAAAGTCAAGGAAGACCGGGATTCAAAAATGGAAGGAAGGGAAGATGCTTTGTTTGCAATAAGTTTGACCACTATGCAAGGGAGTGTCCAAATAGCATGATGATGATCACAATCATTCCAGGGGCAACTTCAACAACAATGATCAAAGGAATGGTAGGTCCAATGGCAAAGGAAAAAGGAATGCGGGACATCAAGGAAATGGTCGACCCTCCATGAAATCAAGGAACTCCAGGTATAAAGAATCCAATGTTGTTAACAATAAGCGAAAAGAGTACTATCTTATATCGGCCCTCTCCACTGCTTCTCCTCCGGACACTTTGGGAAATTCGCTGATTGATAGTGGTGCCTCAAGTAACTTCACCGGATACAAGGAAGCCCTCTCTAATCTGATAGAAAAAGAGACAAACTTGGAGATCATCCTTGGAGATGATGCCACCTATCCCGTGAAGGGAGTAGGGAATGTTACCTTTCAATTGAATCAAGATAACACTATTCATTTGCAAGAAAAACTATATGTACCTGATCTCAAGAAGAACCGGGTGTCCGTTTCAGCCATGGAGGACAAAGGATTCAAGGTGGCATTCATCGATGGAAAGGTACGTGTTTGGAAAATAAATTTTAAAGATGCTTTTACTCTTGGGTTAAGGGTTGACACTTTGTATCAAGTTGGAGGAAGTCCATTGGGAGCCATGTCTTGCGACACATCTCTATAATCTGAACCATGGCACCTGAGGTTTGCACATCTTCATTATAAGTCCCTACCTGATGTGAGATAGATGGTGACAGGTATGCGCGAGTTCAAAGTAGAGCATGAAGGTGTATGTCCGGGATGTGCCGAAGGAAAACTTACAAGGGGACCATTTTCCTCAAGTATGATGCCTGTAAACTCTTTGGGAAGATACTTATATTATCTCACTTTTACGGATGATTATTCTCATAAGACCTAGATCTACTTCTTGAAGAAGAAGGATGAAGTGTTCACCTGGTTTCGACACTTCAAAGCCTTGATCGAAAACCAATCCAAGAAGAAAATCAAGATATTGAGGACTGATAATGGGACTGAGTATGAATCTATTGAATTCCAAGATTATTGCAAAGAAGCTGGCATTAAGAGGGAGTCTACAACGCCATACACTCCTGAGCAGAGTGGTGTGGCTGAAAGAAAGAATCGCTCTATTGTAGAAGCAGTTCGTGCTATGCTTCATGATTAAGGCCTTCCGAAGTTCCTATGGGTTGAAGCTGCAAATACCGTCGTGTATGTTCAAAACCGATGCCCTCATCAAGTATTGGACTCCAAGACTCCCGAAGAAATGTTCACTGGTAAGAAACCCGATGTCTCTCATTTTAGAATTTTTGGAAGTCCCGTATATTTTCTTGTGCCGAAAGAGAAAAGAAGCAAATTGGGTGCATCTGGGAAGAAAGGAATCTTTATGGGCTATAGTGAAAATTCTAAGGGATATAGAATTTATGTGGCTGGTCAAAAGGAAGTTGAGATAAGTCATGATGTCATCTTCGACGAAGATATGGCCCTCAGGAAGATCAACAACCTTCCTATATCCTAAGGAAGGACAAAGAAGCTGACACCAGAAATCAGGGTGCAAAAGAAGACGAAACGATGCCTGATGTTGATGAACCTATGGATCCTATTGATCCTCCTCCTCATGAACCCTCCTCCTCCAAAAGGAGACACTCATGGCTTAGGGAGACTCTCGAAGATGTTGAGAGACACATTGCAACAAGGGGGACTTTCCGTGAAAGCAAGAATCCAAACAGGTATCAAGGATATTTGACCGCCATGAGCACTATCATTCAAAATGAGCCTTCATCATTCAAAGAAGCCTTGAAGTATCAAGTATGGAAGGATGCTATGAATGAAGAATACGAGTCAATTATGAAGAATGATGTATGGGATGTGGTCTCTAGACCCCAAGACAAATCGGTTGTCACCTCTAAGTGGCTCTACAAAATCAAGCATGGAGCTGATGGAAGTGCAGACCCTCTCATTCACAAATGTAAGAGTGAGCTGGCTTCTGAATTTGAGATGAAGGACCTAGGACCGATGCATTATTTCCTAGGGTTGGAAGTTTGGCAAAAGCCAGGTGAAATTTTCCTCTCTCAAGGAAAATATGTTGTGAAGATATTGGAAAGATTTGGGATGGTGGACTGCAAGCCTGTGACTATTCTGATGGAACTTAACTTGAATAAATTATGTGGTAGTGCTGTTGGATCTGAATTGGGAAATGCTTTTGAGTATCGTCAACTCATAGGAGCACTGGTGTTCTTGGTGATCTCCCATCCGGACATATGTTTCGTAGTTAACACATTGAACCAATATATGGTTGAGCCTCACCATATACATTGGATTGGTGCCAAGAATCTTCTGAGATATCTTCGGGTACAATCACTCATGGACTGAGATACACTGCCGGAGATGTGAGGCTGCATGGTTATTCTGATGCTGATTGGGTTGGCGGTGTGGTGGATCGCAAGAGCACTTTTGGATGCTATTTTTCTTTGGGTTCTACTTCGACATCCTGGATGAGTAGAAAGTAGAAATCGATTGCCTTGAGCACCGCCGAGGTCGAATACATAGTTGCTAATATGGCCTCCTGTGAAGCTGTCTGGTTGAGGAAGCTCTTCAGTGAGCTATTTGGACACATGCTGGATACCATTGTGATCCTCTGCGACAACTAGAGTGGGATTTGATTATCAGAGAATCCCGTGTTTCATGATTGCTTCAAGCATATAGATATAAGGTACCACTTTATCCGGGATATGGTACAACGAGGAGCAAGAAGGCTCCATCACATTGGGACTGATGAGCAAGTCGCCGATATTCTGACAAAGCCCCTGGAGAAGGTCAAGTTCTTGGCCGTCCGAGAACGACTTGGAGTCGTGGAGAGACCCTCTTATGAGGGTCCTGTATGAGATGGACATTAAGCTCTGGCAGCTCTAGGGGGCTTGGGGTACTTCTTGGAGCGATGAACAACCATAGGGTGAGTGGTTCAACCTTCCCCTAGTAGTTTGTTGTGTACAAGGTGAGTGGTTCAACCTTCCCTTGTGATACTCCTTGGCAAAATGTAGACAGGATGAGTGGTTCATCTTTCTCCTGCTAAGACATCCTACCCATGCAGTCTGGGACTCATGGGAAGTACCTCTCATCTGGCTAATGAGTAGGGAAATGAGGATAGGGACCATAGTACTACCAATGGACGCATCATGTACTACCGTACTCTCTATGCTAGGATGACTAATATTGATCTGGGATCAATTGGAACTGACTTCGGGTTAGTAAGAGTGGTATGAGACACTCTCTTTTGATTGAAACTGCTTTCAGGTCAGTAAGAGTGGTATGACACACTCTCCTTTGATT
The DNA here is from genome assembly GCA_000404065.3 of Pinus taeda. Lineage (NCBI taxonomy): Eukaryota > Viridiplantae > Streptophyta > Pinopsida > Pinales > Pinaceae > Pinus > Pinus taeda. The sequence goes on along the minus strand of APFE031468383.1, from coordinate 293,397 downwards.
GAGATTGACTTTGGGTCTGTAGAGAATGGTATGATACATTCTCGATCACTTTTTCTTCTTCATAGTTCAGTAGAGCAGTGCATTGATGGCAGAGATAGTACAGATTGGCAGATGGATTAGCAGATGGAGTTCTCCCTAGTTGAGAGGGAGTGTTAAAATTGGCAACCGGGGCCAAACTCCACATGGGTCATCTTATTTATGACAATGGCTATTTTTCTTGGATACCTCCCTTCGAGAGGTGTAGGATTGATCTAAAGATCATCTGATTCCGACATGTACAAATGAAGTTATGAATTTATTTTGATTATGGACAAATTGTCAAGGTCGGCCAGCAAACTTATGTAGACTCAGAAACCCAATAGTCACATCTATTCATCCTCAACGTTTGCTATAAATACATGATGCCTTAGCCTCATTTGGACACACTCATCTTCACACTTCTCTCTCTCTCCTCATTGATTGGGTATGGATTTCTAGGCCTCTCTCTCCACACGTTTGAAATTTCAGGAGAGCGAAATTTCAGAAAACCGAATCTCTGGACAGTTTGACCAAGCATTGACCAGCATGCGTTGACCTCCTTTGACTGCGTTTTTGTGGGGGCTATCTCTGTTTGGGCAGGCTGCATTTATGGGCACAGAAATCGAGGCCAAATGTTGACTTTGACCAGCGTTGACTGCAGCTAGGGCTAACCGGGGGTTGGCTGTTTGACCAGATTTGACTGGGCTGATTTTGGGTTCTTTTGAGGGCTGATTCATCTTGTTGTTTGGAGGCCGAAGTTGACTGAAGTTGACCAATTTATTGAGGGTCAAATCTGCCATGTTGTTGACCAGCATTGACTTTTCTGGTTAGAGCTCTTTTGCTGCTGTCATAAATGATCAGATTTGTAAATTGTACTCTCCCTCTGCTGAACTATTGAAGAATATAAAAAGAATTGATCAAGGGTTTCCCCACATTGGGGTTTGTCCCTCGCTGGTGCCACATCTTGTGCCCTCTTGTCTTGGCTTGTCTTCTATTGTTTATGTTTATGTTCTATCTGCATTTTACTATCATGTTGATGTGAATGCTAATCTGGATATTGATATTGAGCTAATAAAGAAGTTGAAGTAAAATTGCTCTAAAGCATAGAACATACCATTGTTGCCTAAAATTAACACTATCACGTGGTTTTTTTCTGCAGGACAGGTATTGCTTACATTTCGAACGTAGCTGTTCGTCAAAGAACGCGGAGAAGAGGTGTCGCTCGAAGATTAGTCATAGAAGCAGAAGCTTTAGCGAAGAGTTGGGGCTGCCGCTCCATTGCTTTGCATTGTGATGTTAACAATTCAGCAGCAGTAGCATTATACAAGAGCCAGGGCTTCAGATGTGTTAAGGTTCCTGAAGGAGCCAAGTGGCCTCACCCAAAGACACTACCTGGTTCTACCTTCCACTTCATGATGAAACTCCTCCATGTACAATATTCTTAACTTTGATCTTATTCATCGGCCCTTAACTTCTTTCTTTCATGCGTTGAAGATCAGCATGCTAATTATCTCTACCATTGCTGCTGCAATTTCATAGTGAAGGCAGGCTTACTGTACAGAAGATATGAAAGTAGGACATTTTCACTGTAACATAACGTTGACAGCCATGCTGCTGATTGTTTCCAGCTTCCACTCCCTAATGTTTCTTGAACTGGTCTTTTGGACAACTCTAAGCGGTCTCTATATCGTCTTTTCGTAAAGCCTTATTGCTGGCATTCATAAAAGAATGGTAACTGCAAGGAGGATCATCCCCTATAGGGAAATGTAAGCAGGGTTGTCTAAAAGATGCAAAGAAAACTGTACTGTACCCTATTCGTATATATGAAGAAATATAGCATATTTAGAATACCGAGAATACTTGTCCAGGTAAGGTTGATGATGTTGGCTTAATCGAATATATGGATTTCAAGACTCTGTCTATAAATTTAATTCTATGTTTGCCTATTTAGGTTTGTTAATGTTGGCAAGCTGTTGGTTAGGGTTAGGTCTTTCTCTATGACAAACTTATGCAACTTGCAAAGAATAGGGGGATTCTGCGTAGTCTTTTTCCATTATGGTGCTCCACTTTATGGCATTGATTTAATTGATACAAATGTTCCGTATGATGAATTATAAATATTATCAATTTAGCTTCTGGGATTCAGGAGTTTTATAATTGCCTAAACACTTATATTGAATTATGTTTGAAGCCTGAGAAATAATAGGCAGAAAAGAATGATCATTACCTTATAATACATGAAGATTTATCGTGATTCTTTTTTGTTTGATCCAGATGCAACCAATCACAGAAGCGTCTAAAAAAGGAAAACTTGTTAACAACATAAAATTGAGAATCTCCCATTGTTTGAAAAAAGTTGTGAACCGTTAACAACATAAAATTGAGAATTTCGGATTGTTTGAAATTTTTTTTGCAAAAGAATGCACAACATTATGAATTATCAGAACCATAACTGTCAGTGTTAGAAGCTTACAGCTATTGTGTCAGTAGCGGCTACTCTCATATTGCTTTTCTGCTTGACCATTATTCTAATGCTCGGATAGGACCCCTTCTAGTATTTATCTGGCCTGTTGAAGAGAAGGAGACGGTATATACATCATGCCTCTTTTCTGAAGGGGGTACATCTGTTAAAAAAATGGGAGGACTTGTCAGAACTTTGGATAGAATAATGGTTGACTATGTTTTTAACATGGACGAAAACACCCTAACAGGGAGGTATTTTGGCCTTTTCCTGAGCCCTAGAGCATTACAAGATTGAGTAAGCACACATGGGAAGTCGAAGCTCAAGGTCTTGCTCCTACATGCTTGATAGCTAGTTACCGACCACATCCTTCTCTGAAAAATACAGGGAGAGATTATAATCCTTTATAAATGAACTTGATTAAGACATTGATGGCTAGTTTCCGACCACATCCTTCTCTCAAAAATACAGGGAGAGATTATAATCCTTTATAAATGAACTTGATTAAGACATTGATGGTCAACTTGCCACACAAGCACGTACATTAGCACACGACATATGTGAAACATGCAAGCAAGTAATGTGTGTGTTCAAACACAATTGTGTGGATGCATGGCAGTTAAGTATTATTAGCGTAAAATTGAAGGTGAAATAATTACATATATAAAATCGAATCCAAAATTGGAAAAAGCTGCATGTCCGTTTAAGTAATTCAGACTAAAATTTAAGGTGAAAAATTTATATATATATATAAAGCTGCATGTCCGTTTAAGTAATTCAGACTAAAATTTAAGGTGAAAAATTTATATATATATATAATATATATAAATAAATATTATATATATAAAAGAAGCGGTTAGTTAGTTTAAGTAGTTCAGAGTAAAATTTAAGGTGGAAAATTAATATATATCTATATATATATAAACACATAAATAGTAGATGTTTTTTATCATGATGCAATACTCAAGCCTTCATCCATTTGGGAAGCCTTCATCTATTTGGGGATATTACGATGAAGTATGGCCAACATACAACACTTAAAAGAAGGTCTCTTTGGCTGCAAAGTCACAAATGGGGTATCTATTGCAGTAAAGGCCCTCTAGAGTTGCAAGTGGGCTAAAAGTGATTTTGTGGCACAAGGTGGTTTTGTAGTTTTGGTTATGGAGCTACACTTGGATTGACGGTTCATGTGTATGCTACAAGATATATATTGTATTGTAATACTGTACAGAAAATATAATGAAAATGCTTGCATTTTTTCTTGGGTTTGGGTTTTTAAGATAAAATCTGTGTGTTTCCATTGTATCTTTATTGTTTATTAAGAATATGTTTGTAGCCATTAATTGAACAGGGTTAACCCTATAAATTGAGAGTATTTTATACAAAAAAATAAAAGATAAAAGTAAAAAATTAAAAAATTGGTCAACTACAGCAACATCCACACCTTGAGTTATCTTAAAGACAAGTGCTCTAGTTCAAAAAATCAAAATTGTCACAAGGGCCCATGATCCATATAATCATAGAACTTTAAACATAATAAATTTGTTCAACTAACATGCATAAAGAAATTAACAGTGAACAAAGAGCATTGTCATGATGCAATAATGTTCATGCTTATACTAGGTGAAGGTCATCTTGGTCTTTGGGGGCGGTACCTAATCATCTCGAGTAAACTCCATATTTGTGATAAAGGGATCCCGCACACCATTCTCTTAATTAGGCTTAGGTTGTTTTTTCAACTTCGTAAATGACTAGAGCTAGTAGAGGATACCGCCATCTTAGGGTGGCAAATGTGGTTGAATGTGGCACCTTAAAACATATTGTCTTCTTTCACATATTACCCAACTTGCATGGTGTCGTGCCTTGCTTTTAGGGTGTTGATATCACATGGAACATGTAAGAGATTAAGAGGCTCACTACTTATGGCATAGGGGGCAATCCATTAAAATTCCAATAGTTGGTGTAGGTGTGTCATCACCACTTTGATCTTGTTAACCTAAACAATGATCTATAGGTGAAGATGTGCACATATCAAAGCAGTGTCATACTCGATAAAGTATTTTTCATGTCATGTTTTTATAAATAGAGTTGTGCCTTCTTTTCCATATATTCTAATGAGTTGCATCATTCTGTTCAACTAATAACTGATGGGAGTCTTTCCCCTAATAATGTGGCTTTCCATGAAATAACAACATGGAGAATGTAATTACATGATTTGAATGGTCAATCCCAACTATATGTAGGATAAACACAAAACCAAAATAGCGATTTAAGGCTTCAATTTTCCTCATATAGAACATTTCCCATGAGCCACTCTTGCGGTGTTATTAATGTTAGGCCCAAGGCAATGTCACAAAAAATGATCAAGGAAAAATAAATTTCTTAAGATATGCATATGGGTTCCACAAATTTTCAATTGCTTTTTGTTTGGACTCGGGTCTCCACAATTTGTTTAGGATGACATTAAGCATTATCTTTTAACAAAGCTATGTATATCCATTTTATGCCCTATTCCATCCAAAGTCCTTCCACCATGTAATGGGAGCTTGAAGGGTCAATGCAATCCTAAATGTCATGGATGAGCTCCCCAATGTGATTCAATACCAACATATCAATATTGGCTAGGTAGAATTTAACTTTTACCTATATCCATTACAACTAGCCCCTAGCTTGTATGTTAAAAGGCATTAGTGATCTTATTGATGACTCTTTTGAAAAATGAGATCATTAAGAACCAAGTAATTTTAACAAGAATTCTACCATTGTAGGTCAAGATAGTGGACCAACATATGGACTCTAATTATTGAAAGATGAATCAGATATGAGAGAATCTTCTTTTTAGACAAGATAAAGATTAATTACCTCCCATGCTTCACATATACTTTGTGTGCCACAAAGGTGCCTGGACCTTGATGTACATTAGATTAGTGATAAGTTTGTGTAGGTTAAGGCCTTGTGTTGAGTATCTAAACACAATATACTTATTTATATGAATAATCTATGTGTATTTTGTATGTAAGCTTGTAATTTTGTAATATTAATGTTTTAGACTCTTGTAATTTTGTATTTTGTACAAAGATTCTTATGTTAAATAAGACCTCAAATAAATAAATAATATACATAAGATAAATTAGTTGAAAATCTGTATCTCTTTTAAAGCTAACTTGGGACAAAAGTTAGAATTTTAATTCCTCTTTAGTTTAAAAATTTGTTTCCACTCTCTTTTGTATCATCATTATAAAATCAACCATTGAAATATTATTACTAATTTGAGTAGGACCATTTAGAGATGTCTTCCTCCATTTTTTAGGAGTTGCAAGGACACTCCAACTTGGATGCACAAGTGCTATATCTTCTATTATCATTGTTTTTTATTTATTTTTGTATGTGGTATTAATAATCTTTGGTGTAATGATGGCTTCCATTTTAGTTCGAGGGACATCAAGGTGTATCAAAGCAAGTTTTCGGTCTCTATGTTAGACAATATCCATGTTGCAAAAAAAAACTCTTATTAAAGAGTCATACTAAATTGCTTTTGATGTTTTATTAGACACTAGGCTTGGAGGCATTTCCAATGACTACTTACTCATAATTTTTGAAGTAATATCAAGGGAGATATAGTGGCCACGATACAACCCTCTTGCACAATGCAAAACATTATCCATTTTGGTAACTTGTCTTTGAAGAAGCGTGATTTTCAACTAGAGTGTTTATTGAGGTGTCATTTCTTTTTGTTAGAAAATAGATTTTGCAGGTGATGATGGGTTATATAAGATATTTCATGAAGTGGAGACAAAGGCACACAATTTAGAAGTTGTTCATTTTCTTCTCAAAACTTTAGTTGAAAGGGTGAAATCACAAAAATATTAGTTTTAGAGTTGCACTAGGAAGATAGTTATATTTAATGCAAATTGTCTTTTAATTTTTTATATGAAACCCTTGCTTGAAAAAAACTATAAAAAAAAGTAACGTGTATTCAACGAGGTTACAATGGGAGTTTTGAATTATAAAATATATATTATATATATATATAATATATATATATGGATTTATACATAATATATAACAAAAAAATGTGTGTTTGAATTTGGACAAAACTTATGAACTTGCAACCATCCCATCTTTCAACTATGTGAGGATAAGCCACAAATATAGATTTATAGAAAGTTAAAAATGATGTGTTAGTCTAAAACATGTCTAAACCCTTTGGAAATTTTGTCTTCAAATAATAGTTCATACTAAAAAATTTCCCCAAACTCAATACTATACAAAATACATTTTTGAGCAAAACTTTCTAATTTTCATTCCCTTAATTTCCAAATCATCCATCTAACACAAAGGGATTGAGATTAGGTATGAATTTTGTTAATACCCATAACCCCTAGTTCCTTGGCAAGGAACATGGGCCCTAATTGACCCTGTATAAGCCTTTGCCCCACCATTTTCACTTTAATTTTTTTTTAAATGATTTTCCAATTTTAAATACAAAATAGCAAAAGGAACCCAATAAGCAGAATATTAAGCAAGGGTGACAGTAGTTTGGAATTTAGTTCTCTAAAGAATGGGCTTGTTTATCCATTTATCAATGTTTTTCCCCACCCTTTGGATAATCACCTTCTATATTTCTTTAGGAGGATTGAAGTGTAAAGGAACCCTCAAAAATTGAAAACTTACATGATATATGACAAACCTTGGTTGGCCAACCAATGGGAAACGTCGTTTTGGCTTTATCTAAAGTGATGAGTTTTGGCCCATTGGATCCTAGAGCTAGAGGCTTCAAAACTATCTAGAGATAGTGCATGGTGCCTAAAAATAAGAGAAGGGGAATTACTAAGAATAAAGCTTTACAAAGGTTTTAGCATTAACATATACACCAATTTTATTTGAAAAACCCTTTGCAAATGAAAGCAAAACTTTTTGCAAAATTTCTTTTTCCCATTAAGTTTGTTTGTTTGTTTGTTTTTTTTTTTTAATTAGTGCCTTATGCAAACCTCGTGATTTGCTATAGTTTTGACATGAGAACACCATTTTCACATGATAAATGCAACATACTTTGCATCCTTCTGTTCACTGCCAAGAGTACAAGGCACTTCAAAAAACACCGTTTCTCGCTTCTCGTTATTCTAATACCAAAAGATTTTCTCCTTATTTTATCCCTGACATTATATTTGGCCTAGAAATTGGCTTGACCCATTAGTCAATAACTATATACTAGAATCCATTTCTTGTCGACCACCCTTGGCTCAACCATCCATTGACTATATACACAGTTAATTGTTGTTAATGGTATAAATAGATTTGTTGTCTTCCGACCATCTGTCAACAATATGTGTGGGGTCATTATCCATCAATTATTGGTCGATTACATAAACGAGTTCTCTTCCCATTAATTGCATACACAAATTTTATTGTCCATAGACAATATATATAGAGCACTATTGCATGATCATTTTGCCTTGCATATGATACAAACATGAAAACCAATGCCTAAGACACATAGGAAACATGTGCAACATATTCAATAAGTTAACAACAACAATAAACACATTTAAATATACATAATTAACATTACATGAAATACAAGGACACTTATCTTTTACACTTGTCCACCCACTAGTTATAGACTTGAGACATTCCACCAAGTCATAAACTTCACTTGATTTGTAAATTTCCAAGGATATTCCGTGAATACTTTTCCACATCAGATCTAATAAAATATTATATTTACTATGCATGTTAATTTCCTTTAGATCTCAAATTCCTTAATTATTGCTTTTATGCTTAAATGTATGAAATCAATGAAATGCGAAAAATAGAGAGAAGAATACTCACACACCATCCACAAATGAAACTTAACCTAGGAAACTTGTACAAGAGAAAACCCAACTAGAAGGTAAGGTAGCTTTGCTCTATGTTCTCAAGTATGGAAATATGCAATTACGAATAAAGAGGTACTCTCTATGGATTTACATGAGACTTGTGGCTATAAGGTTGTTACAAAATATTATCACCCTCTATTCTTCTCTCTAACTTCCCACTCCTATATTCTCTTCTCAACTATGGAACAAATACAATGACATAGAATGGTGGTTCGACATTTAACATTGCCCAATAGCCATCCAAGGTTAGATTTTTGACTTCCTCAACCCTTAATTAGAGTTTTTTTTGTACGCTGTGTAGGTCCTTTTCTATTAACATAAGAGAATATTTACATCATCAGGGTGGTCTCACCCCGCCCCGAAGGGAAACCAGGTATCTTGACCACCCAAAGTTTTCCACAACAAACCAAAAATAGAATGTTTCCAACTGTTCAGTCCTTACTTCATATCCTTTATCTATTGTCCTATTTCTGCCTATATACTGCTTCCTATATATAAAAAACAGCAAAATTTTCATGCCTACAGAAGAGTAAAAACAAAACAGCTCTCAAGACAGAGTGAAACATGCCTTTGATCAGTGCTTTTCAGGCTCAGATTGTTGAGCTTTTTCCTTCTTCACCAGCAGTCCACTTGCCTCCAGCTGTTGATGCAGGTCCTCCAATCTTTTATCTTGCATGAGCAGAGTTATGACTATGTTCTTCAGTTCTTTTTTCACATTTGGAATACTCTGTACCATCTCAGCCATCTCCAGGGCCACCTGTTCCAAGGCTTTTGCCATAAGTCTCTTCATGACCCAGTACAAGTGAAGACACTGCTTGTAAAGGGTCATTCTGCCTTTGGTATGACCAGGGTCAGGCATGACAACAATCCACTCTTCCATCTCTTCTTCAGATTGAGCCTGGATGGCTTCTTCTTCCCAATGCTCCATAATTCTCCTGATCTTTGGGTTGGATTTCTCCCTATACTCCTGCTCAGCAACTCTTACTCTATTTCCTATAGTTTGCCTTGTCCTCCGCCTTCCGTCTCCCGCAGCAGGCTCTGCTTCCTCCTCCAAACTTGGGCTGCATTGTCGCCCCCTCCGTCCTCTCCTCTCCGCCAGATCCTTTCTCCGCCGACCACCTCGGCCCCTGCGTCCCTTCCCTCCTCTACCCTTGCCGCGGGATTCTCCCCTGCCCCTTCCTGCTGACCAAGCCGGGTCATCTTCTGCGTCCTCAGTACCATCGCCTGGTAAACTTCTCCACCTGTCTTTCCACGCTGTCGCCTCCTGGTTTTCCGCCAACTCCTCGCTCTCTTCTTCTGAAATCTCAAAAACCTGTATCTTCGGCCGCCCTTCATCTTCCACCTTGCGCTTGCCTTTCCTGTCTGCTACGAGTTGACTCTGGTCTTGAGGACCCCAGCTGCGTAACCATCTTCTTCCACTTCCGCTTCCTTCCGCCTCCATATTCCTTCTCCTTTCGCAATTATTGCCTCCTGCTTCCGTTGCGAAAACGTTCGGGCTGCACTGTCGATCTGGGCTCCTGGCTTCAGATTTTATGTTCTCTTCCCGGCACTGGTCCCGTCATCGCCATTCATTCCGAAAACTCGTCTGCTCAGCAATATCATTACCTGAGATCTGTTGGTAGTTAAGCCCAAGGTCCATAGCACTGTGGACTGCTCTCCTCGCCGTCCTTCTGTCCCTTCCAGTGATCAGAGGACCTGCACCCTTCCTCTGCCGGCCGCTCCACTCACCTATGACAATTATACCTTGATCACCATCGACTATGACTTGCTTCGTCGCCAAATCATTATTGTTCTCCTCGCCAGCTCATCCAGCCCGATCGGGCGAACCCTTAATTAGAGTTACTATTTTGGACCTTCTAGAATATTCTTGAAACTCCACACATGGCTAGCCCCATATGCATGAATAATGGGTGTCAATGTGGCATCCTCTCATACCATGGTGGTCAACATGGTAAGTGAACTTTCAAGAGGGATAACTTTTTCATATGAGCTCTAATTGATGTGATCTTTATACCATTGGAAACTTGTTTGAATGTAGATCAAAATCAAGGGGATTAGGGTAAAACCAAAAGGGTTTTGACATAAAAAAATCATGTCTGATGCATCAAAATGGCTTCAGAAGGTTTCAAACCCTAATTTTCCAAACTAGGACCTATCATTAAAATGGCCTAGCAAGCTAATTCCTAAAAGTTTCTCCAATTTAATTGTATCGAGATAGATGAAAAAAATATATGATCCAATTTGAATCATACCTCCCCATTTAAGGAAGAGTTTAGTCCCCAAAATATTTTACTGAATGAGGTGAGGAAAGTTTTCCTCTTTCTTCTCCCTGGAGTACCACTTTGCTTTGCTTCGAAGTTCTCGTTTCAAACCAATCTTCCAAAGGTCATGCTACCCTTGTCTTGTAATTCTGCAACTCATCAAAAAAATTGTGTCCTTTGCTAACTTTACCTAAACATCTGATGTTAAGTCCTCTATGGAAGATGGGACTTTCTCCTCTTCCTGATCCAACATGGAGGGCTCTTAGGGTTTGAGATTCTCCACATTCACCACTAAGTAAATGTGCATGTATGGGGCTATACTGAGTTTGTAGGCATTATCTCCCACCTTTTCCAATATCTTAAAACGAACATACCACACAATATTGATCTTCTTACAAGGACCCTATAGTATTTCCTTATTCAGTTGTAGTGAAACTTTGTCTCCCACTTTGAATGATTTTTTTAATGGTGATCATGTTTGGCCTTATGTTTTTCAATGTCTCTTATACTTGCAAATGGATTAACGTAATCTTTTCAACAATTTTTTCTACTCTCAATGCATCTCTTGTGAGGTCCTCCCTCACTCCTCCTTGTTTTCCATATACAACATCCAAGGGTGAAGGTGAAATATATCCAAAGTAAGTTTCAAAAGGTGACTTACCAATATAAGTGTGGACTGCTCTGTTATGTATATAGATTAAATTTTCATCCCAGGTCTTCAAATACTTTTGATTGTAACCCCTCAAAAGATACACAAAATTCCTATTGACTACTTATGTTTTCCGATCTATTTGTGGATGGAATGTTGTAGATCCCTTCAACTTAGCGTCCATCTTCTCCAACAATGTAGTCCAAAATGCATTGAGAAATTTGGTATCCCTATTTGAGATGATGCTCCTTGGTATCACAAAGTGCACCCAAACTTGTTCCAAAAACATGTTTGCCACTTCTTGTATTTTGATAGTATTTTCAAAAGGCATCAGAATACACATTTTGCTGAATTATCAACTATCACAAATAGATAGTCATGTCCCTTCGTGGTTCTTGGTAAAATTTCCACAAAATCCATGGAAATTATTTGCTAAGGTCTACTGTATACTGGTAAGAGATGATATAGACCTTACTCCCTATTGTTGGGCTTGTTGGCATAACAAAGTATACATCCTTTCACATAGTGTGCTACATATTCTTGCATTCTGGGCCAATACACACATCTTTGTAAGTTGGAAATTGTCTTCCAATACCAAAATTTCCTACAATCTTGAAGGTCTGAGTGTCTCCAAAGTTGCGATTATTCACCTTTAGGAACACAAAGCTTGTTGAGCTTGTAGAGTAACCCATTCCAAAAATGATAGTCAACCTTATTGTCACCTTCTTCTATGTGAATTTGGCCTTGTAGCTATTGAAACACCTCCTTGAAGTCATCATCTTATGTGTACACCTTTATGAATGCATCACGGGTAAAAGATTCCATGTGAATTAGAGTTCCCAAAGCTATGATATTGGATGTGGGTGGCCTTGAAAGCATGTTTACAAACTTGATTGTGTTTCCATTCTTATACTTTTTTTTTTTTTTTTTAACACGGTCGAGTATTGATATATTAAAAAAAAGCTTCAAAAGAGGGACAAGTCCCATTACAAATGCTTGAGGTAGCTTAGTGGAATTGGTACAAAATGGGCACACAGTCCCTTGATCCAATTCACTGTTCTTGTTTTTTAAAACTTGAAAGACATAATGGTTATATTGCCGTAAGAACTGACCTAGGAGCAGACAATATTTACAATGCATATAGGTTTATCACCAGAACGGGTTGACCGAGTCATCTGGCGGTTGTTCTTTTTTATCGCTATTCTTGGTGGATGCGTCCCCTTGCATGCTTTGATTCAACGATCTTATGTGACTGATTTCTTCTTCTAAGTGATTGCATTTCTCTTTGAGGCCTTCGATTTCCACCTTCTATTTTTCAAGTTTTTTCTTCTTTGATTTGTTCTCTGACTGGACTTTTGCTTTAAGTTCATTGAAATGCTTTATGAAACAGGCTATCATGAAGCAGTGCGCCTTGCAGAGGGTGCAACTGCTGTTGGTAACAACACGGTCCAATGGGTTTTCTGACATTGTTGAAGTGTCTTGGATTTGCTTGTTGATCTTGATTTGGAGCTTGATCAGCTTACTCCAGAAAGGAGGATGATCGATAACAGAGATTTTGGGAGATGAAGACAGTTGGGTCAGAGAATTGATGACAGAGGAGCAGTTCAGGAGGGAGAAAGTAAGAAACAAAGCTCCAGAGATTTGGATGAGCGGGAAGCAGTTGTTCACAAAGAGGGGAGGAGGCTACCTCGGGTGATCTGAGAAGTAAAAGACACAGAGGAGAAAGCGAGGGATGCAGGGGGATGAAAAATGGGACAATCCGCAGCGAATCGGAAGCCAACAGAGTCTAATGAGGCTGATTCACAGTGACAAACCAAGAGTTAGTGGAAAAATATAAAATACAGTCCCAGCAAGTAGAAGCAATACTTCTTAGAGCTGTCGAAGAGGTGCAATAGTAACTGAAACGCACAGCAGGCGGCTTGAAACAAGAGTGACAAGAACTCGAGCCTTTGCTAATAAGCACTTCAACCACACAGACGATGAGATTCTGGCTGGACCATTGCACCCCGGGCTGCTTAGAAGCCCGCTCTTTCATCAGAGCCTCAAAAGGCGGATCAACTTGCTCTGAGTTGCACCTGTCCCAGACGTCAATTCGAATTTTTATTGAGCAGTCTCTGTGGATATCGAAATGACTGTTGCCTAAAATTTGAGTGTCCTTCCCACGAGACTCTTCCATCTCTGTCATCCAATACAAATTTTCCCTATACCTGAAGATTTTCCTGACTGTTCTGAAGATATGATATAGGATAATGTCAATGCTGAGGAGTTCAGACATCCTGTTGCTTTGTCTGAGGGGAGAAGCAATTTTTTTGTTGAGTTGACTGATGGAACATTGAGTCACATGCCCGACTGCGAGGAGGGATGACTTATGAAATTGGTTTTTCATATGTATTGTTATTCTCTTGAACCTGCCCAATAGGTCTGATTACTGCATTATTTTCTAGAGAGTCGGCCTTAGTATTGAAATTTCTCATGACATGTTTATATTGGATGATCCCCAACTAGTTTGTGTTTTCCACGATCCTTTGCTTGATTCTATTGAGGGCCTGGTTTTTGAAATCATCCCCTGATTCCATAGCTGCGATTATTATTGCTGAGTCGCCTATTATGACTGGATTTTTAGCTTCAATATTTTTTAGGATGAAAGTGCCTAGAAGTAGACTACAGGCCTCAGCCTTGTTGTTAGTCATATTACCCAGTGCCCATTCGTAAGTAGTGATGGCTTTCCCCTCTAGATCAGAAATAATTCCCCTTGCTCCTACTTTTTTGGGGTTATTTTTGGAGGCACCATTGAACTGAAGAGTAAAAGACTTTTGGTCTTGAATTCACTGTTCTATTTCATTTTGGGTTCCCTTGAGTTTCCATTTTTTTTTTCCCTTTTTCTTGTCTTTGTTGCAACTTGTTTATTCATTGAGTAAACCAACAGGAATTTGTTGAACCATTCCACCTCATCTTTCTGCCAGTTGGTATGATCGATTTTATACACCTGAATTGGCATTGATCATTTCCACAACTAGCCCCAGAGTTTTAGCCAGAATGAGTGCTGGGTTTGGCTTTTGGTTTTTGAAGATACAACTGTTCCTGGAGAGCCAAATTTGCCAACAAAGAGTATATGGAATGCATTTCCAGAGTCGAGTAGTTATGGTTTTACCTTTTTTTGCATAGGGATAGCCTTTTTCCCAGTTTCTGTTTAGAGTTGTGAGCTAATCAAAGTTTTCCAAATGAATCCTCAAAGGACTTATAATTTGTTGCCAGCAGTGTTGGGCAAAGGAGCATTCGAGGAATACACGTTGACTGCTCTCTTCCTCATTTCGGCAAAGACAACACATTGAAGGACCTTGAATCCCTTTTTTCTTAAGATTTTCAACAGTGAGAATTTTCCCTTTTAAGAGGGTCCACGCAAATTTTTTTTATTTTTGGGAGGCATTCATTCTTCCAAACTGCTGACTGCAGGTTCCAGTTTTCTAGGTTGTTGCTAGATTGTAGGAGTTGATACCTAGCTTTCATTGCAAACTTCCCTCCGCTTCGATCCCAAACAAAGCTGTCTTGAGAGGTTTTATTTGTTGGGGCAACTCCAATCAACATTTTTTTCAGATCTGCCCACTGATTTTTTAAATGATTGTGGAGAGGAAGGTCCTTCCAGGCAGACCAACAATTTTGATCCCAGATCGAGATGTCATGCAGGGAATTAAGGCTTTTTTCCTCCATCCAATTTTTCAGGGGTCTGTATTGCTGATAATGGCTTCATGGCTCCAAACCCATTATTCTATCTGTCCAAAGATTTATATCTTTTCCATTTCCTGGGATCTTTGACATATGATTTTTGATTTGGGAATGACCTTTTTGATGAGTTTCCATGCTTGAGTGCATGGTCTTTCCGCGATCAGATCAGTAAGAATATTTGAGTACTGCCCATTAAGGTATTTCTTTAGAAGGGCCTCGACCCACCAGTTGCCTTTTTCCATTAGCATTCTCCACACAAGTTTAAAGCCCATCACTTTATTTGTTAAACTTGGAATCTTGATAGATATGCCTCCTTTTTCGAAGGGAAGGATCACTTGTTCCCAATGAACCAGACTGAATTTTTTTGTGTCTTGTTTCCCTCCTTGCCAGAGAAAGCCTCTCATAATTAGCTCCATTTGTTTATGGATGCTAGCTGGAGCCAAAGTGACAGAATACTGATAAATAGGAAGGGCTGAAAGGAGATATTTAATGAGGATGGTCCTGCCTGCTAGATTTAACCACATCAGCCCCCAGCTTTGGATATTCCCTCTCATTTTTTCTATCTGCTTGTTCCACGTCTCGGACTTGACCACTTCCGTTGCCAGAGGAAGACCAAGATGACTCCAGTTCCTTTGGACCGGGATATCCATGATTTGTGAGATTCTTTGCATTACTTGTAGCGAGACATTCCAAGTATATATTCTGCACTTTTTATTGTTAAGCAGTCCCCCTGAGACAACCAGGAAGGTGTCAAGAATTCTCTTAAATCTCCTAGCTATTAAGCTTGAGGATCCTCCAATTAGGAGAGTGTCATCGGAAAAGAGCGAATGATTGATTTCTTTTATTCCTCTCGCTATGCCGATGCCTATTATCTCCCTTTGTTTCCTTTGGTTTTCCAGATGTATGCTTAAAGTTTCTGCCATGATGATGAAAAGGAAAGGGGAGAGAGGGCAACTTTGTCTTAGTCCTCTGGAGCTTCGAAAGTAGCGGCTAGGCCTTCCATTGATCAAGGGTGCTGTCCAAGGCTTTGAAATGCATTCCATAATGATATTGATAAATTTGTTAGAGATTCCAAACTTCTGAAGTAGAACTACTAGGAATTGATGGCTGACCCTGTCAAAGGCATTTGCCATGTCAAGTTTAATGACCATGACTTTATCTTTTCTTTGTAAACAGATGTGGATGGCTTCTTGCACAAAAATAACATTATCCGCTATCTGTATTTTTGGGACAAATCCTGCTTGATTCTCTGAGATGAGTGTGGGAAAGAGCTTTTTCAACCTATTTGCCAAGATTTTTGTGACAATTTTATAGGATACATTACAGAGAGAGATGGGTCTGAAACAATCAAAGGAAAGGGGGTTTGGTTCCTTGGGGATGAGCGCCAAATGGGAAGTTTTTGTATTTTCTCCCATCTTGGTTTTTTTGAAAACATTTTTAACCATCCTGATAAGATCTTTCTTTATTATGTCCCAATGAGTCCTGTAAAAAGCAATTGTGAAGCCATCTGGCCCGGGAGCCTTGTTCGGCTGCATGCACCACACAACTTTTCTAATTTCTTCCTCAGAGACTTCCTGTGTCCAACTCGCCGTTATGCTGTCCACTGATTTTACATTCCACTGGAAGGAGAAAGTCCACGCTGTCCAAAGGCTGAGTATTAGTAGTTAAGAGGGATTTGAAATGGTTGTGGGCTGCTTCTTTGATTTCCTCTTGCTCTCTCATTTCTTTCCCCTCCGCAGTAATTTTATCTATTTGATTTCCAGCTCTTCTGAGCTTGAGATTGTTATGGAAGAAAGATGTATTTTTGTCTCCCGCTTTAAGCCAGAGGCACCTCAATTTTTGTCTCAGCTCCTCCTCCTCAATTCTGTTCTGCCTGTATAATTCCATGAAGATTTCTTTTTCCTGGGTTTGCTCTTCCTCTGATGTTTGCTGGCTTTCCTTTTCTTGGTTCCTTTTTTCCAATTTTCTATGCAGCTCAGTTTTTTTTATTTTTCTATATTATTGCATTCTCTTTTGGCCAGTTTTTGAGTGTTGTTCTTAAGAATTTTAATTTGGATTCCCAAACAAAGTGGGGGGATCCAATGACTTCCATCTCCCGACTGTCTTTGATAATCTTGCGGAGATCCTCCTTGCTGTCCCAATTTTTATTATATTTGAATGGGAGTGGTCCAAAATTTCCTATTCTATCTAGAATCAAAACCACTGGTTTGTGATCTGAAGCTGTGGCATGGACGATCTTGCTTTTTATGGATGAGAATCCTGCTGCTATACTTTCATGGATTAAAATCCTGTCAAGTATTTCTTTGATATTATGAGTTCCTGCTCTTTTATTGCTCCATGTAAATTTTCCATTACATGGTGGAATATCAATGAGTTTATGGGGCTTCTATTATTACTTCCAAAGCAGCTCTTGATGGGTCAGCGAAATATTTTCCTCCCATCTTTTCTTCAATGTTTCTTATTAAATTCAAATCACCTCCCAACACTGTCTTACTTCTTTGGCATTCTTGCATCTCTGATTTAACTGAATCCCAATAGTATGCTTTGTCCCTGTAATGATTTGGAGCATAAATGTTTAACACAATGAATTCTTCATTTGTGATTTTGTTTTTGAGATCAGTTCTGACCCACCAGTAATTTGATTTTTGACTGATGAGTTCCCATTTCCTCTTGTTCCACAATGTGCCTATTCCTCTTGAGGCACCCAGTGAGTCTGTCGTTGTTCCTTCAAAGCTTTTGTGTTTTTTTATGAATTTTTGAAAATCTTGGTTGGACATTTTGGTCTCTTGGATTAAAAAGATATCTGGCTGTTCTTGACAGATGATATCTCGGGTTGCATTGGATTTTAGAGAGGAGCCCAAGCCCTTGCTATTCCAAGAGACCAAAATCATTACTTATTTGTTTTTTGGTGAGCCTCGCTCTTCTCCTTTGTCTTTTCTCCGCTTCCTCTTTGCTTGGCCAAAAAAGAGTCCATCGGTTGTTGGGTACCCGTGGCCATTTCTTTAGATGTTGTTTCATCTCTTATTTCTTTATTCGATTTCCTGCCTGCTTTTTTTGGTGGTTTTAAGTTGTTGCTTGCTTCTTTGACTTTATTTCTTGTTAGTATACGGTCTATGGTGGGGGGGGGGGTGAAGGAAGGATCTGAGAAGGGTAATGAATAACTGCTAGAGCATTGTCTTGAGAAGGGGAATGGGGGGATGAAGGATCTTCTTCTTCCAAGGATTCGAAAGGGTTTGATGAAGAGGGTATTGGCTGGGTCAAGATGGGAGGGGGAGAGAAGGTTGCAGCCTAGTTTTCTGGGAGTTGCTTTGGTTTTGGGCCTAGTTGCTTGGGGTTTGATTTCTTTTTTTTTACTTGTTCCCATGTGTCTTCACTGGCTTCAACATTTTCAGTCATATCAGTTTCTTTTAGTTTACTACACCTATTAGCAAAATGACCATATTCATGGCATACTTTACATTTGAACGGGATTTGTTCGTAGTCCAGCTACTGAATATGGATCCATTGGTCCACTTTGATCTTGATTGCTTCCGGGAGGCCCTTCCCTAAGTCGACTTCAACACAGATCCTTGTGCATGCGTGCATGTTGTCCATGAAGTAGGGACCATTTCTGAAGATGAGATTTCGGTCTTCTTTGGTTTCAAAAAGGAATGTGTAGTAACCTCTTCCACAGAATCTTATTGCGATTTTTCCTTGAATGTTTGCATTCCAGTTGTGCTTCACCCATTTCTGAACAGCTCTAGGAGAAGGCCACATACTAGTAAATTGGCCAAACAAACCTCTCTTTGCTAGAGAGATCGCTGCTTTCCTTGGAAGACAAGGAGGAAGAGAGATTTCTGGGATATCAACCAGTTTTTTAGTGAACTTTGAAGCTGTGGGTTTGTTTCAAGTGGTACCATTTTCAGAAATTAAAGAGGTAAAGATCACAACCTGTTCTTCATTGTCTTGCATCTGGGAGGGGTCAATTCCAGCCATGAGAGCTAGGGAGCCGAAAAAGAGCTAGCAGCAGCACTAGCCGGAGGAGGGAGGCAGAGCTCGACTGCAGGGATGCCAAGAACGAAGACAACGAGCCCAGCAGCAGGGGATGCCAGGCAGGAGGCCTGCGGAGGGCTGCAGGAGCCGAGGATGGGCAGGGGCGCGAGAGTTCCAGTTCAAAACGCGCGTGGTTGATACTTGTCATGTTTCCCTTCTTATACTTAATGAATATATGAAACTGTTGTAAAATCCCCATCCATTTATAGTGTTTGGTTTGTTGTAGCTTATTTTGGGCCTGCAAATATTGTAGTAGTTATTGATCTATGTGGATGATGATCTCCTTTCCCATCAAATAATGATTCCAGTCCTTGACCACTTGAACTACGGTATAGAGTTCCTTGTCATAGGAAGGGTAGTTGAGAATTGCTATATGAAACATTTCAAAATGATAGCACATAAGTCTTCATCCTTGCATTAAGACTACTTAGGTGGTATCACTGCATTTGTCTCCATTTCAAAAGGCTTTTGCAAGTTTGGTAATGCGAGAACTGGTGCTTGATTGATCTTTCTTTCCAGGTCATTGAAATCCTTTTGTTGATTCTTCCCTCACTAGAAACTCTTACCATTCATCGTTATGGCATGGAATTGTGCAAATATCGCTGCAATTAAGCTATGAACTTCCATGAGTACTATGCTACCCCAACAAAGCTCCTAACTTCTATGATATTTGATTGTCATTTCATGATGGAATCCATATTTGTAGGATCTATCTTGAAGTCCCCTCCACTAATCGCATAGCTTAAATACCCCAAAGACCATTGAGTAAACTCATATTTATGAGGCTAGCTAGCAGCCAATGTTTCTTCAAAGTCCCTAACACCTACATAATATGTGAGATGTGCTCCTCCTAAGTAGCACGATGAAGAAATATATCATCTAAATAAACTATAACAAATGAATCTAGATATGGACATAATACATCATTCATCAATTTCATAAATGTAGTTAGTACATTGCATAAATCGAATGCCATGAAAAATCATTCATAAAAACCTTCTGTTGTCTTGAAGGCAGTCTTCTAGGTGTTTTCAACTTTGAAACATATCTGGTGGTATCTTGATTTTAGATCCAACTGTGTGAAGTACTTGCATCATGCAACTGTTGCAATAGATCATTGATCCTGGGTAGAGGGTACCAATTATTAAGTGTAATTTTATTCAAAGCCTTATAATCAATACACATTCTCCAAGTCCCATCCTTCTTGGATATGATGGTGATAGGTGATCCACAAGGTGAGGTGCTTGGTCAAGTCATTCCTTGCTCTTTCTGCCTAGAACCACTTGTCTACCCTTGTGGCCTATGCCCTCCAGATATGGTGACCCCACACATGCCTCATCCATTTTCGCGGGCTTGAAAAGCATCACTTGCTTTTATAGATGATTTTGTAGACTCCCTAGATACTTGAGGAGTGCATCTAGGTTCTGAGAGAGATACCTAGCATGATTTCTATATTTCTAAACACAATGGTTTACTCGTGTACACTCTACCCTTGCCTTTGCCTAAAGTAGTGCCACCAAATCCATTAGTCCTCTACATATCTGATAGGATAGAATTAGGACTTAACGAGGGTTTTGAAGCCCTTACAACTAGATACTAGTGGATCACCTCCAACTTAACTATTTTCGTATTGCTTTCCCACCATGTTAAAGCACAACCCTATAACTTCAAAATTGCATATGATATGTTTTTTTCTTAATCCATATGGTGAATGCTAAAATAAAATTTTAGTTACTACAAACAAATGATTTGTTTGAATGCATTGATATCACCTTAGTATGGCTTTATGCCCATGCTTGCTTCCATATTGAATAAGGACTATGAAGCATTAATAAGACTCAAACTTAGTTTCTCTTTCTCAAGTTCTTTCTTCAATTCCTTTTTTGATTCTTCCTTATCTCCTAATTTTCCCTTTGATTTGATCAGTAAGTTAGAACTTCCAACCTCTTCAAATAGTCAAACCTTGCTTGCTAGACCCGCCATAAGGATGTTCATATTGTGATTGATGTCAACAACTTATGCTTCCAACCTCACAGATCCGTCTTATTTCCTATCCTATGGGTTATTGTGAATATATTAGTCAACCATGGCTAGGGCTCTCTGACTTTATTCTCAAACTAGTTCTTGGATCCATGCAACTTCCCAAAATACCCCAAAGAAACTTGTTCTTGTACTAATGTGATATGTAGAGTTCCATGAGACTTGTGGCCTATAAGGATGCTACGAATATTATCCTCCTATATTATATTCTTTAATTTACCACTCCTAGATGCTTTTCTTGACTATGGAACAAATACGATGACATAGAATGGAACCCCTTCTACTCATAACAACCCAATATTTAACATTGTTCGATAGGCCATCTAGAGGTAGGTTTTTTACTTTCTCAATTCTCAATTAGAGTTATATTTTTGGAACTTCTAAAATCTTATTTTAACTCCACATGAGGATAGCCCCATATGCATGAGTAACATGGGCTGACATGACATATTTTCTTACCGTGGTGGTCAACATAGTAGGTGAAATTGCACGTGGCATAACCTTTGCATATGAACTTCAATTGACACAATGTTTGCACTATTGGAAAGGTCTTTGAATGTGGATCAACATTAAGGAGTCTAGGATCAACATTAAGGAGTCTAAGATATAGTTGAAAAATAATTGACCCCTAAAAATTCCATTTGATGCCTCAAAATGACTTTGGAAGATTTCAAATCCCAATTTTCCAAGATGGGACTTGTCGCTAAAATGACCTCGCAAGTTGATTCCTCCAAATTTTTCCACTCTGAAAGTAATGAGATAAATGAAAAATAATATAATGATCCAATCTGGATGATCATTGCTTTACATCTATCAGCTATGGGTCGCCCTCGAGTTTAGGCTATGGCTACACTAGGGCAAAGGCTCATCTAAATGAAACTATGGTCACACAATCAATACCAAATAAATACTAGGTTAGACACCAAATTTAGCTACCTCCCTAAGTACAGTCTTGCATCCCTCAACTTGCACAACCCAAAGTAATGCACCTGTTTGTTTTCCTTTGCTATCCTTTAGGTTATGCCACCACCCTTCTAGGGCTTCCAACATAGGACAGCTAGGAAGTCTTATAATATTGTAGCTATAGGAGTTCCAACTAGCATAAGGAGTCTTCTAGGTGCCCCCCAACCCTCACATTAGGCATTCTTGCCCAAATAATTCCCTCTCTAGCTCCAACCTTCCCCAAAGCAACCTGAGGAATATTGGCAATAAAATATCACTTAGGAATTCACAATGATTTACCAGGTCACATATCTCAATGGTTGTCCAAGCACACTTACCGTCCAATGTCTAGCACAAACCAACAAGGAATTAGTGAAGTACCATTCATAATGATGGTCAAATGGTGAGAAAGTAATGGAAAGAATCATCCACTACCATGGAAAATTCAACTTACATATGCATGCGATATTTCTACCATGTATCACCTGAGGAACTTACTCCCACAATATGGGAACTAAAATGGACTATTTATCCATCCACTTTTGGACTTGGGATAGAAAACCAAGGTATGACTTAGGCTTATACATACCATTTCTTGACTTTGGGTTATATTCCATAAAGTCACTTTTGGGATATTATATTGCTTATTTGGATCAGGAACCATCCCTTGGACTTGTCCCCTCATCTTTGCAGCTTTTAACCCCGTATAATTAATCGTTGCAAACAAATCTTAATAAAAAAATAGAAAAGCTACAATAACACACACAAATTTACATAGATATTTTATCCTGTAAACCCAAACCCAGGAAAACCAACAAGCTTTTTCTTCATTAAGTTATTTGTACAATATTACAATACAATATACATATTGCTAGGTACATGAACCTGATAGTCCAATTTTAGTTCCATAACCAAAACTACAAAACCATGGGAAAACCAACATGTAACAGAAAACCGATTTTAGCAAAAGTGTGGGTTGAAAAGCACCAAAAAATGGATGAAAAAAACTGCCCAAAAAAATTATTTTGGGGCATTGCCTTGAACCTCGTGCAGGGGGTTCCCATTCCCTACATACCGCCCAACTAGGGAGAAATGAACCCCGCCCCCCCACCACCCCCCTTTGTTTTTGGTTTATATAAACCATGCAAAGAATATAATACATACGTAACAACCTTTCCCTATTGTGGAGTCCTAGCCACCCCATCTCTCATGTTTAATTCGATTTGCAACAATGGTGTATTTTATAAATATGATTGTGATTACATATTACATCTCTTGGATCATTGGCCTTTTAGAACATATGCTCTTTGGCCTTAATCACAAAGGTACCTTGGCCTCAAAACATATAACATAGGTATGTAGGCCTTGAATCACATATATACACATAAGCATGCAAGCCCCACACATCTTGTCTCACTAACCTAACAAAATATGCTCAATACGTACTAGGGTTCATTATGGGTGTGTTACATTCCCCCTCCCCTTATTATCCTTCCGCCCGACAGGATAACACATTAGGTACTTCGGTTGACCTCAATTAGTTCTGTCAAACCTACAGAATATTTTTGGATTTAATAAAGTTTAACTATATACTATTATTATTATTATAATTTTTTTTTAAAAATACAAAAATTAGTATTTATTTCTATTATTATTCGCTGAGAATTTGAACATCTTATTGCAAATACATCTTAAATTGTGATTTTGCAATCAATACCTTTTATTAATGCAATGTACTCCATTCTTGTCATATCAATACTTTTTATACACTAATAATTATATTAAAAATTTAATTGAATATTTTAATTCAAATTTTAATAAATAAAAGGTTAAAATCTAAATTCAAATTTTAATAAAATAAAGCAAATGCATTTTTTATAAACTAAATAATAAATCAATATTTATTATTATTTTTTTCAAAATATAAATTAAAATTTTAAAAAATAACTCTATGTATTTTTATAAGCTATATAATATATTAAAAGAATTTTTATTGAATAATTTAAAGTTTAAAATTTAAGGAATAAAATATATAATTCTTGACTTGGATAGACAACCTTGATTTGGATGACTAATGCAATTCAAATGTGAATGCAAGCATACCCTGTTATAGTTTTTTAAAACTATGTTTACATAAGCATTGAAATTAGGGCCTTAATCTTTAATTACACAGATGAGGACTTTACCAATCAGTAAAATTCAAATTGATGGAATTCTAAACCTTAATACTTATTTGAATTCAATATTTTTATTGTAATTTAGCTATGTTTAAACTAAGCGACAGGAGTAGCTACTATGTAGTGCTTGTTTATATACTGCTCTTAGTGCAACATCCCAATTTTTCTCCTTAGAAAATTTGTAATTAAAATTGTTATAAACTAGGCATGGATATTTTTATTTTGTGCTATACTAATCACCATGAGGTAGATATATCATGGTGTTGTAATGTTGTAAATATTTTTACTTTTTCAATTAATGAAATGATGATGACCAAGACTAACATACTTGAGCGCCTATAGGGGTATGATGCCACAAGTGGGGAAAATCAAGGGGGTCTAAGGAATTTACTTATTATTCTTTCTATCTAACCTACCTTATCAAATTCACTTTATTTAAGCTATGGGTAGTGGAGAAAACTTATTCCAATAATTAAGCCATCACTCCTACACTTTAACAAAGTATCTCCCCTAGATTCTTGGAACAATAAGAAGTAGTTGGGGGAACTTCTTATTAGGGGAATGCATGAGAAATTAGAATAGAAATAACGAATCTAGGAGAAGGGAAGGAAATTGAAGTTTTAAAGATGGAAAGAGTATAAAAGAAAGTGCCATGAATATATAGTTAAGACCAACCATGAAAAATAACCATATTCTTGTTGAAAAGCCATGAAACCAAGAAATTTGCAAGGAATTTTTGTGACATTAGTTGAATTTTTCTTTGTTCTCACTAAGAAGCACTTGAAGGAGAGAATTTTTAGGGACTAAGAAGCATTGAAGGGAGTCCTCTTTTGTTTTATGACGCAGATAATGTGGGTTTATGACGATGCTTTATCTTTTGCAAAATTCAGTAGTGGGAATTCTTTGATTGAACTCCTTATAGATTGAAACCAAAATAGTTGATCCTACTTCTCCCATAACCTAGCTATGGGGTGGAGTTCTATAGAAAAATACCTACAATTAGGTTTAAATCACTTAGTCTATTAGGTTTTTCTAGTCATCTTTGTCATATTTTGATAAGCTTCTACTTCTATCTATGTTAATTCTTTACATTATCTTGATTACAAAGTTTGAGTATGTTATGGGTAAGCAAATGGAAATGTTGCTATTTATTTTGAATTATTGAACATTTACAATTTAATGTAACTTTTTCAAAGCAATGCATATTGTACAAGTTTGTATTTTATTCTTTGTATTATCTGTGGAATTAAAGTAATAGAATCAAGATTTTAGTATACCATCACAAGTTTCTTTCCTTTCTAGTATTTGTATTTCGTTTATGAATTTGACATTTTTATTCTTGGTAGTTGCTAGTGATTTATGTCTTCCTTACTTGTGATATGAGGATAATACTTTTTGGATAATGAGTATTTGATTTCATGATTTTCTTTGATATGGAAGTTTTCCCTTAAAAAATGCAACCAACTTCGTTATAGTGTGAACTTATACATTAGCGAAAATAATTGAAAGTCCAAAACTATGAAATTTGGGGATTGAATTTCTTAGTGGATATATGGAAAGTCAAATGTCCCAACTATCCTCCAACTCATGGTCATATGCTTTGACGAGAGCTATGAATGCGGGCCTAGCCAAAAGGGGATAAAAGGGGTGGAAATTTAGAAAAGTCATATGATATGGATTTCGTCAAATGTAGAAATCTGAGTGGGGAGGCATCCAAAATCTGTTAAGTGCCAAAGTCTAGGAATTGAGATTTTTCAAGTGTCGAAGTTTGAGCATCAAGAAAATATAATAAGTGGAATTTATGGACAAAACTAAATCTAGATGTTAGGTAAGCAGTGTGCAAGGTGGACATGTGATGAATGATATGGAAAGTTGATGTGTCACATTGGCTTTGCACAAAGGGTAGGTTTGGATGATGTGGCTACTAACGTGGCATGTTGATGTGGCATGATGTGGAATTTTAGTGCAGAATAGTTGTTGTGGCAGTGGACATGATGCTTGTCGTGATGGGTGACATGGAATATGGAAATCCAAAAATCCAACTTTTTGTAAATGAGACATTTAAGATTTTCCCAAATCTGGATGTTGATTAGTTGATCGAGTGTTTCTCCTAGATCTGAATGGATCTGGAACTTTTGGAAATTTCAAATGAATCCATAAAGTTGGAAATTTGGAAAATTAGAGATCTGGATCTTTTATAAAGGGACATTAAGGATTTTCTCGAATTTGGATGCTATCTAGCAGGCCAACGTGTTCGTTCACAGATGTGGCCCTATGCAGTGGTGGCATATGGGAAAAGGACTACGACGTGTCTGTCATGTATCAATTGTTGATGTTTGTAGCATTAGACAGGAACTTTCACACAGGTCTAGTGTCAGTTGTGTGGAAGTCATCCAAAAAGGTCCATTTTATTTTGTAATTCACTTTAACTAAAGTTAATTATTAAAGGAAAGAGTATTTGTTATGCTCTTGACCTGCAAGAAGATACTAGAATACTAAATATGCGAAGAAATATACCTAGAACACAGAACAATAAGAAATAACAACAAGTATTTTATTATTCAGAAAGGAAAGAAATTTTCACTTGCCTCTTCGAGGGGGAAACCTCCAATAGAGCTGGGCTCAATTACAAAATAAGACACGATGCTCGTCGAGGGGAGTCTCTATCCTTTATAAAGGATTCATGCATGCAATACCATGGTTCTTATTAATATTATCTATCTAATACCATGGCCCATTTGAAACTAACTGTGTTCCCTTCTTTAAATGCGGGTCACCCACTTACAATTATTAATATGGGCATTATTGATTCTTTACTTAGCTATAACTATGACTTGGTCCTATTACATAAATAAGGGGGTTAGGGTTGGACCCTAACATGCCCTCCCCCATAAGAATAGCCTTGTCCTCAAGGCTGAGGCTGTGGAAACTGCTGAAGGACAGTGGCTGGTTCCCAAGTCGCATCTTCCAGAGAGGTGTCTTTCCACTTGACGAGGACTTCCTTGATCGTGCGGCTGTGCATGTGCCATTCTCGTGCGTCAAGAACCTGTTCAGGTTGGAGCCAGATTGACCCTTGTTCATCCAATTCAGGTAGACTAGTTTGAATTCGACAATGGTTCCCAATCACTTTCTTGAGGCATGAGACATGGAAGACTGGATGGATTTTTGCAGTGGGTGGCAAAGCTAGCTTTTAGGCAACTTCTCCAATGTGCTAAAGTACTTGATACGGTCCGTAGAATTTTGGAGATAATTTTTGACAACCCTTGTCTTTGAGTGATGTTTTCTTATATGGTTGCAGCCTCAAAAATACCTAATCCCCTTCTTGAAATTGGCATTCTGAACGATGTTGATCTGCCTGTTGCTTCATGTGGTTTTGAGCTTGCTGGAGATTCTCTCTAAGGTGGGCCAGCATGGTTGCGTGGTTCTGTAGGAGTTGATCCACTGCTTGTACCTTCGAGCATCCCTTGATATAAGAAGTAGGTGAAGGAGGGAGTTGTTGACATCAAATGCTTCTAATGGAGTCATTTTGGTGGTGGCATGATAGTTGGTGTTATACCACCATTCAGCTAGAGGTAACCATTGTACCCATAGATGTTGCTTTTCTGAAGTGAAACACCTAAGGTAGGTCTCCAGATATTTTTTGGCTGCTTCAGTTTGACCATTAATTTGGGGATGATAGGAAGTACTGAGTTGTAGTTGGGTACCTTGTAGCCTGAAGAGCTCTTGTGAAAAGTTACTGGTGAAGATCGGGTCACGATTAGACACAATGGAAGTGGGCATGCCATGCAATTTGAAGACATGGTCCATGAAAGATTGAGCTACCAAAGTCGGTGTAAAAGGGTGGGGTAGGGTGCAAAAATGAGCATACTTAGAAAGTTTGTCCACAACCACCATGATGACTGACTTGTTGCCTGACTTCGGAAGACCCATAATGAAGTCCATAGAAACCTCTGTCCAGATTGAGGCCGGGATGGGCAATGGCTCTAATGTGCCTGGGGATTTGACTGTTTCTCCTTTGTGGCACTGACATACATCGTACTCAGCTACAAAAGTAAGAATGTCCTTTTTCATGCTTGTCCAAAAGAATGAACGTCGAGTGCGAGCATGAGTCTTCTAAAAGCTTGAATGACCTACAGCAGGAGATGAGTGTAACTCCGCCAAAATGCGACTTTTGAGAGTGGATGTTGGTGATATCACGACTCTATCCTTGTAGCGAAGAATCTCATCCTGCGAAGAGTAGCCTGCTATGGAATTTAGATCTGCCAGCAATTTATTAATGAGTTGGGAGAGAAAAGGATGTGAAAACCATTCCTTGAGAGCCTCTTCAAGCCATTCTAGAATGGGAACGGAGATTGCGAGCAGGGTGCTTTCCTCCTCAAATTGGCGTGATAACGCATCTGCTACAAATTTTTCATGCCCTTTCTTGTAAATTATCTCATAATCATATCCCAGCATTTTGGCAAGCCATTTGTTTTGTTGTGGCGAGGATAGACATTGCTCCAAAAAATATTTAAGGCTTTGATGGTCTGTGCGGATTTGGAAATGCCGCCCCAATAAGTATGGTCGCCAAGTATCTACTGCATGTAAGATGGCTATCATCTCCTTCTCATAGGTAGATTGTCCCAGATTTGTCCCACTTAGTTGTTGGCTAGTGAATGCCAAGGGTCGACCTTCCTGCATTAAGACTACCCCAATACCCATACCTGAAGCATCACATTTAATCACAAAAGATTTGGTGAAGTCGGGTAGTGCTAATACGGGAGTGGAACTCATGGCATGTTTGAGAGCTATAAATGCCTGTTGCACTTCAACATTATAGAGAAATGAATTTTTCTTAAGGAGGTGAGTGAGGGGTCTAGCAATGCGACCATAATTGAGGACAAATTTGCGATAGTAGCCTGTGAGACCCAAAAATCCACTCAATCTCTTCAAGGTCTTTGGTTGAGGCCAATCTTGCATTGCCTGAATCCTTTTGGGGTCCACCCCGACACCTTCACGCCCCACAATGTGGCCCAAATACTCAACTTCTTCCATGCCAAAAGAGCACTTGGACATCTTGACAAATAATTTATGCTTCCAGAACAGTTGCAAGAGAAAATCTACATGCTGAAGATGTGTGGCCTAGGTGCGGCTGTAGATGAGGATGTCATCAAAGAAAACAAGGACAAATTTTCTGAGATATGGTTTGAGCAGGTGGTTCATGAGGCTTTGAAAAGTGTATGGGGCATTACAAAGACCAAATGGCATGACTAGGAACTCATAATGGCCTTCACGAGTTCAGAAAGCAGTCTTTGGAATGTCTACTTCTTTCATGTGAATTTGGTGATAGCCCGAGTGAAGGTCGAGCTTAGTAAAGAATTGAGCTCCATTTAGTTCATACAACAAATCATCGACAATCGGGATGGGAAATTTATCTTTGACCGTCAACTTGTTGAGGGCCTTGAAGTTTGGGCACATACGCCATTCCCCATCTTTCTTGAGCACCATGACCATAGGCGATGAATAAGGACTAATGCTAGGACGAATGATGCCTGCGTTCAAGAGTTCCTTGATGATTTTTTCAATTTCATTCTTTTGGGTGAATAGATATCTATATGGGTGCACATTTGGTGGTTGGGCCCCTAGGACCAAAGTAATGCTATGATCATGTTCCCCTCTCGACGGTGGAAGCTCATGAGGCTTGTCAAAGACTGGCAGATGGTTGTTTAAGATCTGTTGCATCTCAGGATGAATATGAAGAGAAGTGGGTTCGAAGGCCTGGATGGCATTAAATTGGGCTATAACTCCATGGTGGCCCTTTTTGAACAATTTTTCCATCCTATGTGAGCTGATGATAAAGGGATCACCTGCTTGGAGTCCGCGGAGGGTATGTGTGTGGTTGTTCTGCTTAAAGCTCATATATAACTCCTGGAAATCCATTGTGATTGGGATGAGTGTGCGGAGCCATTCAACACCCAAGACAATGTCACACCCTCCCATGTGTATGGCAAACATGTGGGTCTTTAACTGATAATCCCCCATTTGAAGTTTTGTGTTTTCACAGCAGCCTTCACATTTCATTGTCTCCCCATCAACAATTTGGACATGGAAGTTAGAGACTACTCTGAAAAAACAATGCATTGCTTTCGCGACCCTTTGATGGATAAAGTTATGCGTACTGCCACTATCAATCAAGACTACTATAGGGCAATGCTTAATAAAACCTCTGATTTTGAGAGTTTGAGGAGAAGAAATCCCTGCCAAAGCATGAAGCGAGATAACTGGTTCTTCCATCTTGCCCTTTGTGAGTGCGTTAGCTAAGCTCTTGAGCAACGACAGTACTACGTCCAACTTTGTTTCAAGGATGTCGATCTTCTCATTGGCCATAGCTTGAGCTCTAGTTTGTACCATGCACCGATCTGGTGCACTTTAAAATTTGGGACCGCTCGAAATTTTTGATGCTAACAAGTGAATGGTACCACCTTGCTCAACCTGTCGACCTGATTCTTATGGGCTAAGTCTCCTATAAGTGTCCCAGGAGGGTCTTAAACATTTTTTTATACTCTGAAAGAAGTTTTACTCCTCGCTTAGGAATAGTATAGTAGCCGAATCCCAGAAAAGTCAATTTTGCCCATTGTCCTGCGAGAATTGTGCCCAGGTATAGGGGCCCACACAAATAGTCTAATCGGTCGGCTCCCTTAACTGTAGAGTATGAGTAGGAATGTGGCAGTTATAGAACCCCTGCTGCTAGATCTGAATGGTGGATGTGATTGTGGCGACTGCAACTGAACCCAACGACTAGATCCGAATGGCGGATTTGATAAATATGATTGGCGGATCTGATAGATCTGAATGGCGGAACTGATTGTTGTGGTTGCGATAGAACCCCACCTGCTAGATCTGATTTGGAAAAGATGATGCATGATCTAGAGAGAGACTTGGGAACTATGGTCTCAAGGAGTGTTAGGCGCTACAGATCGCAAGATACATAAGGGTCTGACAGTAGTACTTGGCCCAATCTTTCAGGGCACTAACCAAGGAGGATCAACCGTACCTTTAGCCGTACAACCCGACTACCCTATCGTACGTGCGAGTAATCTCCCCAAGTTCTATTCTCGATGTGATGTAGCAGCAAGAAAACCGACTGTTTATCTATGGTGAGGTTTCAAGAGAGCCTAGGGGGCTTCCGATATACCCAAAGGGTACTTGGAAGATAGTCCGTGTGTGGTTCTGTCTAATGCGCTACTACTCGAAGGGGTATCCACAAGGGTTACAAGGGAGTCCAACAAGCGTGACCAGCTCTTGTATTTCCTGCGTGCATGCCTCCCCAAATCCGCAAGTTTATGCGCTCAATGATAGATCTCGTGGTTTAAAGACGCTGGAACATATCTCTAGACAATTTTTTTTTGCTAAAAATGGAGATCCCACCGGCCCTGGAAAATGCTCTGATACCACTTGTTATGCTCTTGACCTGCAAGAAGCTACCAGAATACCAAATATGTGAAGAAATATACCTAGAACATAGAACAATAAGAAATAACAACAAGTATTTTATTATTTAGAAAGGAAAGCAATGTTCACTTGCCTCTTCGAGGGGGAAACCTCCAATAGAGCTGGGCTCAATTAAAAAATAAGACATGATGCTCCTCGAGGGGAGTCTCTATCCTTTATATAGGATTCATACATGCAATACCATGGGTCAATACCATGGTTCTTGTTAATACCATCTATTTAATACCATGTGCCATTTGCAACTAACTGTGGTCCCTTCTTTAAATGCGGGTCAACCACTTACAATTATTAATATGGGCTTTATTGAATCTTTACTTAACTATAACTATGACTCGATCCTATTACATAAATAAGGGGGTTAGGGTTGGACCCTAACAATATTCTATTAGTGAGTTTATAAATGTCTAATAAAATGTGTATATTTACATTAGTGATTTAGATGTAATTTGCATCATCAATTGGGATTTAATCTCAACTGTCAATATCATTGAGAGATTAGGGTTATGGAGACTCGGTCATCAACTCAATATTATAAAAGAAAGAAAAATTGAAAGGAAAGACATATAGAGTGTTAAAAAACCACAAGTAAGAGAGTGATAAAATATTTTCACTCAGTGTACAAGTTCAAAGGAAAAAAGAGAAAACAATGTAAGCAACAAAAGGAGATTAACCCAAGTCTAAGAAATTGAATGGGAAGTACACATTAGGTGCAATGAAAATTTTAGGAGGTCGTACAACCCAAAAAAGAAGAATGGCAACCATACAAAATTTTGGGACACATTTGAACAAGAAGAGGGTTTTTACAATAAGATTTGACAAGGCCATGTAGGTTAAATAGTGCATTAGAATAGTTAGCTTTGTTGTAATTGTTTCATGTTTTCTAATTGGGCTATTTTCCTAGTTTGAGACCCCTTGTAAGGTTGGAGTAAATTGAATGAAAAGTTGTAAGATACCCCTATGGGAATATCTTAAGATACCCACTGAGTTTTCTGAGTTTAGTGAAATTTGTCACTGTCATTTTGTCAAACAATTTGCATAACATTGGTTGTAGGTGCACTTTTCCTCAATTTAATTTCAAATGAACAAACACAAAGCTAGACAAATGTCCAAAAATGACTAATAAAAACTTCAAATCAACAACACATGAGTTATAATAAACCCATAAATACAAATACTAATGATATATATTGGCCACAACAATACAATTACCTTTCCTTCATTGAAAATAACCCATATCACAAAAAAAATTGATTTAAAGACACAACCATTTTATTGGCTAGATAATAGAGATTAAGTGTTCAATGTTAAAGAGGAGCTTGGTATAAGCTTCAGTTGTACAATCCTTAGTATATCATCCACTTTGATGATGTAACTCAACCCCCCAAATAGTGAATGCAAACTCGAAATTTAAACCCTAGGTGTTGCACTGAAAATTGTCACCTTGACATTTTGCTATCTGTGTGAGTTCATTACCACTCATACTTTCCTCCTCTGCAAGTCTAAAACATCAGTTCCTCATATCAAGTCTTGAAAATAAGAGAAAATCTCTCAAAAGTTTTTAAAACTCTAGTTCCACACTTTCTCTTTGTCTTACCTGCGGTCCTGCAGGTCATGTCTCCGGCGCACCTGACCGCACTGTCTCTGTGTTAAAGGTGCGGACCCCTGTAAAAGTTAAAAAGGCGAAAGTATACTCTGAAAAAACTCACTTTTAGTTATTTCTAGAAGCTTTTGGAAGGAACCTTGAGGTGGCAAGTTCGCTCTTTTAAGGTTCATGTAACCCATACCTTAAGGAGCTAACCCCTTGATGGGAGGAGCTTATTCCTTTGAAGGAGGATTCTATCCCTTCATAGGTGGAGCTGTAACCTCCTCTTCTACACTATAAAAATAAGCATTGAGTTGGTTAACTGGTTGAAGTTAGAAGCTTAGTATTTTTTGAGGTAAAATGCTGTTGGAACTTAGTCTTCTTTAATTGAGTGTTTATGAGGAGAGATTACATACCTCTATGTATCTCTTTTGGAAGAGTGCAAGACTTGTCAAAGTAAAGGAAATTCCTGTTTTGGACCCCAGGAAGAACTTGTTCAACATCAAGGCTAAAAAGGTTGTAAAGTTCTTCTACTATTCAAAGTTAATACAAATATATTTGTTTTTCTTAATAAGCTGTTAACTCGTTGTTTATTTTATGGATTCCTTGATCACCATAATAGGCATGATTTATAATATTTGCTATGCAAGTGCTATTTAATGTTTTCTTGTTTGTGATTGCAGGTCTTCAAAGATAACTCTTTCAAACGATTGGAGGATGACTACTACGAACAAGCACTGGATCTAAGGTAGGATCTTAACACCTTTGTAGTATTTACTTATAAATCACATATGTCTAGAGAAATATAGGTTTGTTTGTCTGTTTGTTGCTAGACTATCTTTTGATACTAGGTAGATCGGTCTTGTCCGCAAGATTTATTCGGCTAACAAATTGGCGACTCCAATGGGGAAGGCATTTGATTTTTGGTTTTCCTTTGTTTTGACTTGAGAATTTATTTATTTATTTATTTTTTTTCTAGTTTTTGATTGATGTATACTGGCTTGGGTAGCTTTCAAAATGTTGAAGTATTTTCGTTTTTTTTTGAAGTTTCCTGGGGACCGCACTTTGTCTTCACAGACAATGCGGACATCTTCGTATTTTCCTTGAGTAAACAGTGTGGGACCGCACCTGTTGCTTCTGGAGCCTACAGGCCCTGTAAATTTTTTTGAAAAACTTAAGATATCTTCTTCCAGTTAAGTTCAGGTTTGATTTAGGATTCTTGGTGTCTACCCAGATCTGTATTTCTCCTGTCAAAAATCTCTTGTGAGTGAGTTCTGACAATATTTTTGTTTTGAATGATTTTCTAAAAGTTTTGCATGTTTGAAGTGGTTTTCACTTTGTCTTTGTAGTGACTCAAAGACCAGAAGCTTGAGAAACCTTAGATCACCCTAGTGTCTTTTAGTCTTCTTGATGAGTCTGACTTGGTTGTGAAATCTATCCTTTGTGAGAAATAGATTTAGTTTTCTCGTTGCAAATCTTTGAACAAACTTTGTTATAAGTTCTGAATTTCATTTTTACAATAGAAAACATATATGGATGTTTTTTGATTGGTTTGTTATTCTGTGCAAATGAATCCTTAGTTTACTGAACAACTAATTAAAACACCCTCAAAAAATAATTGAAGCTTTTATTCCATTATATTTGTAAAGTTTTTAGATCTCAAAATTAGTTTTTTGTAGTTTTGAGTGTTTTTCTAGAACTTGTAGATCTCTTTTGAAGCAAATTGTTTTTTTGTAGTTTCGAGTTTTGAAAAGTGAAAGGGATTTATTGTGAGCATTAATTATTTGTCTCGTTTTGAGTTCTTATTAAAAAAACAAAAAGATTTTCTTTCCATTTCCATATTGAAAGAAATAATTGTTTCTTAAAGAATTGCATTCTCGAACTCTTTCTTTTAGCTATAATTTCATTGAAAGAAAAATGAATTGCTTATCATTTTAGGTGCATTTTTTTTAGTGTGTCTGGAGTCAAGTATTCACACCATCAAAGTTTCATTTCCATACCTATTGACTTAAAGAACAACCCATAAAAGAAACACTTAATTAAAATTGATCTAGCAATATTTTCTATTTCTAGGGCTCTTATCACCAATATAGCTTAGGCTAGTATCTTGGAGTAGGGAGTAATTAACTCTCCAAGATAGTTAAAACAAGCAAGTAGTTACATCTTGTAGTAGGAAATAAATCCAATTGTAATTGATACATTCTGTGAAGCTTCTCTTAAAGGAGTCAATCACGAGATCATGTCCGAACCTTTGAGACAATCAAGTTTGTTTCATTAGGAAAGATAAAAGATTTGTGTGTATTATAAATGGTAAACCTTAGATTAACCATTATCGAGGAGCGTGGGGTCACTTGTTGGTAAACCTCGGATTGATCATGTTGAGGAGCCTTCAAGGGGATTGAGCTTTATTACTTTGCCCTTGCGTGTAGATCGGATCGTAGACTGTTGCCCCAGTTGTATTTGTTGTTGTTGGTAACCTTAGTGTCCATAAACTTAAGATTATTTCCTAAGGTGACAGTGAAGGACGAGTCTCACTGTACCTGAAGTAGACGTCGACTAGACTCACTTGGATTATCTGGGGGTTCTCTTCACTCGAGATGGTTTTGTGAAGAAACTTGTGCCAGTGTGTTTCATTAAGAAATTTGTTGGGATAACTGTTCCAACCGCCCTTCTGTATTAAAATTCTACTACGTTGGATTTCATCACCAACTAGTGTTTTTAGTACGGGAAGTTACTATTTGTGTGTGGTTTTAACTCTTAGATTTTTTAGGCATGTGATTTAGTTGTTTGTTTCTTTAGAGACTTTAGGTGGTTTTATTGAAATTTTCTTTGTTTGTGTGTGATTAATTAAATATTTAATCATGGTTGAATTACCGAGACAATCTCGTAGACTTTAGGGGAAACCTCTTGAGTACACACCAAGTCAGCTTGAAGGGCTACAAGCTCTTTTATCACCTAGTGATAGTAGATTTGGATCACCAGAAGCTGGAGAGTAATCTTTAATTGTTCATCCTGATTATCAAATACAAACAACAAAGTATATTCAAGAGCCAATTTCATTTTCCGAAGTTACTGGTAGTATTTCTTTTTCCAGTTAATTAGTTGAAGAACTTGAAATTTCTGAGCCTGAAACTGAACCTGCTGCTACTCCAACTTCAGGATTTGCTTCTCCAATTTCTAGTGGTCCTGGTTCACCTAGAGTAGGAAATATCATTACTCAAAATCTTCCTTCTGGCCTCATTTCTATTGAAGAACTTGTTAGTCCAGACGAAGATGTAACTCTTCCCGAAAACCAACCAACTTTAAATCTTAGGGAGCGTGAATCAATATTCTACAGTCCTTTTAGGAGTGATGCTTGGTATGTATCACTGACAATTTTTTTGGAAAACTCGGGTCTTAGTTTTTCACCACCTCGAATTCATTTTCATCCTACACCAAGAGGTTATTATCCTCCATCGATTATGTCAAGATAGTCATCTATGTTTTCCCAAACACCGGAAACATTTTTATATGGCGGTCCTTCTGTTCCTTCGGGGTACCAGTCACTCACTGGTACCTTTTCAGGAGCATCTCCTCAACCAATTGAACATGAGTTATCAACTGGTAATAATGGAACTCAAACTTTGAATGCAAAAGAAATCCTTATAATGTCTGGTAGTATTCCAAATCCTCAACCTCAAGGTAGTCAGTTACTGCCAGGGGGCAACCTCAAGGTAGTCAATTACCACCTAGGGGGCAACCCCAAGGTAGTCATTTACCGCGTCGGGGGAAACCTCAAGGTAGTCAGTTATCGCCTGGGGGGCAACCTCAAGGACAATACATACCTTCAAGACAGTACATACCTCAAGTTCAACCCCAGACTCAGTACATACCTCAAGGTCAACCCCAGTTTAAATACATACCTCAAGGTCAACCCCAGTTTCAGTACGTGCCTCAGGGTTATCAACCTCAAGGTCAGTACCCAACTCAAGGTTTCCAACCACCTTCTGGTCACTCGTTTTTACAAGGATCTAGAAATATACTGCTTAATTATCAGCCCTACGTTCAGCTAGGTTATGGTCCTCCATATGCACAACCTTTTATGGGTCCATACCCCAGAATGAATGTGGTGTAGGATCCATCTCAAACTCAATAGACTATGCAACCTAATGTGCAGTTATCAAGTCAATTTGGACAACCTTTGGTTTTTGGTCTAACCCAACAATCTATCCAACCTACTGTTCAAACCTCTACACCTAGTTTAGTTCAGCAGCCTGGGCCTAGCTCACCTCAGAATCTGCCTCGAACTGCTGTTGTAACGGCTGCAACTTCTGTTCAACCTACCACACCTACTTCTGGAGTATCTATAGCTCCAGTTTCTACTGTCCCTGCATCAGTACAAACTCCTCAGGTCTCTGTACCACAGTCAGGACCTATAGTTCAGACTTCGGTTCAGATGCTTGCAGGACAAGCTGGTTCAACCAAGGTTGTTACAAGTCAACCACAATTCACTTATCAACTGTACTAGGGACAATATCAATTCGGTCCTATTGTACAAAACCCAATTTATCAGTATCAACCGTATCCTGGGTATACTTATCAACAGCCTCAACAACCCTAGTTTGGTCTGGTTAATCTTGGTTTCTCAGGAGGTTATAGCATTCCTAATGCAAATCCAATTCCAGGTTATCCTGGATATTGTCCTCATGGGGCTGGTCTTGTTACTCAAGTTTTTCGCGACCCTAACCGTCAGTTACCATTTATTGCAACTTTGGATTTACTTGATTTGTTGTGCCTTATGAACGATCCAATTTACTATCTTTCGTGTTGGTCGCCAATGCCTAATAAGTTGCCCAGTGATATCC
The DNA here is from genome assembly GCA_000404065.3 of Pinus taeda. Lineage (NCBI taxonomy): Eukaryota > Viridiplantae > Streptophyta > Pinopsida > Pinales > Pinaceae > Pinus > Pinus taeda. The sequence continues at coordinate 255,298 of APFE031468383.1, read as the reverse complement.
CAAAATTCGAGGGTAAGTTAGGAGAGGATCGATCAAATCATGTTATGACTTATCACCTCTTGTGTGCATCTAATTCAATCTTTGATGATTCAATTCGATTACATCTTTTTCAACGAACTCTTATTGGTCTTGCTGCCAAATGGTACATTGAGTTACCACGAGGTTGTTTTTGTAATTTCATTTAGTTAGCCACTTCTTTCTTAACTCATTTTTAGTTGCTTGTCAGATACGAAAATGGCACAGAACTGTTATTCACTGAAACAACCCACGTCCACATATATTTCTGATCATATTCATGAATGGCTACGTAGAAGGCGTTTAGTAAAAGTTTTCATTCCGGATCAAATTTTAGCGGAATGGTTCGTTAAATCATTGTTACCTAAAATCATTGAAGATGTAACTTAGGTAGGATTTGTCACTGAAGAGAAAGTCATTGCTCAGGCTCAGTACATTGACCTTGTTTATACGCAGTAAGGTACTTTACACGAAAAAATCCCTGATCTTCCAAAACACGGTCAAATAACTGCAGCTCCTTCAATGTCTCATGCTGCTGATGGTATGATTGGTTCAGTTAGTACTAAAAGTAAGAAGAAATCTTCTCCTATAATAGCTTTATCTGATTCCCGGAAAGGAGATTCTTCCACTGAAATCTCTACCGACATCCACGTCATAGAATCATCTACGGCCAAATCAAAATCTGGTGGTAAAAAGAAGGGGAAGAAGAAAAACAAACAAAGCTCAAAAGAGAAAATGGATAAAGATGAATCTACTGACGAAAAATGTAATCCTCGCTATCCTTGTTTTATTTGCGACGAGGATCATTTTACCAAAGACTGCCTACATAGAGCAGAGGTTTCAAAAATCGTTAAAGGTTCTCAAATACCTATTGCCTTGAGGGGTCCTTTTCCTACTCAAGATAGTAAGATGATTGGTTCTTCTTTGAATGCCTCAGAAGAACCCATTATGATGATATCTCTTATCAGGATTGTGACAAAATCGCAAGATTATGGTAGTAAAACTCCTATTGGTGGTAAAGAAGCAAAATCTTCTAATTGAAACACATCACCTACAACTCCTCCTAGTTCTAATCCTCTACAGATCAAGAAACCCAACGCTGACTTAGTAATCAAACTGCCTGGTACACTTCGTAAATCAAATTTCAATCCACATGCGAGAGCTGCTGAGAATTATAGCATTGTTGAAGACTTAGCTATTTCCCCTTTAGCAATGTCGGCTTTAGAAGTGCTACAATCGTGCCTAGCACAACGTAAATTACTATTGTCTGCTATAGGAGCTGTTGATATTCAGGATTCAAACCTAATAATCTTCGATTTAGAGAATAGTACACCCCACCTACCTCATTAAATGGCTTTCCAGATTCCAGTGTTAGTTAAAAATAGACCTTGGTTTCAGACTGTGATTTATGAAGGGGCTTCTACATGTATTATGTCGATCCAGTGTTGGAGATCACTTGGTTCTCCCACACTCAATCAGTCTTCGACAATTCTTAAGGCTTATGATGGCCGAGGGTTGCATCCTTTTGGTATTTTGCAGGTTTTACCTATAGGGGTCGAAGGTAAAACCGTAAATCTAGATGTGGAAGTGGTTGATGCCCCTCTAGATTACAACCTTCTCCTGGGTCGCAGTTGGTCTTATGCTATGACTGCTATTGTTTCATCAATCTTTCGGCTTATTAAGTTTCCTCATAACGGAAAGATCGTTACGGTTGACCAGCTGACTTATTTCTCATTCGACCCAGCCTCTTTAGATAGTATTCAACACGTCGGTAAAACAACTATCCCTTACAAGGATGTTGGAGTAGGTTTGATTAAAGATTCTGATTTACTAGGAACTTTTTCCTACCTTCATCCTAACATATCGCCTTCTATTGCAACTATTCATATGATTTTATCGAGCACTATTGCTTTTGATGATCATTGGATCGTACCTTCCGATTCCGAGGTGGATTCATTTAATGGCGCGATGCCTTTGAGTCCCTTTGAAATTGCATATCATGCTGTACAATCATTTTCTGACTCTTGTTCAACCGAAACTGATCCAATGAATGTGGTTCATGGGGAATCACTTTCTATATCAACCTCAACTTCAACAACATTTTCTGATCCTGTTCATACTGATTAGCAGATTCGTGAACTTTTGTCTATTGATGATATACCATGGGAAGATCTTTATCATCGATCTTCGTTTTTACCTGAGCTTGATCATTTTGAAAATGATTTTTCATCTATTTTTACTACTGACTATGTCAAAGAACCACGAAATCCATTGCAACATGCTAATTATGAGTTAAATTTGGGAAATATCTCTCGAACGGTTCCTATTGACATTTCAATTAAGCTCAGAATTATTGAAAACATTCATGTAGGTGCTTCCTGTACAGATGATGAAATCCAAACTTATAAAGCCATGTTTCAAGAATTCCGCGACGTGTTTGCCTGGTCATATGAAGAAATGCCAGAAATTGATCCATCAATTGCTATCCATGAAATTAAAACCTACCCGGATGCTAAACCTGTCTGACAACATTTGCGTCAGATACATCCAAGAAAAGCTGCTGCTATCAAAGCTGAAGTTGAGAAATTACTTCATGCAGGTTTCATTTATCCAATTCCTTTAACGGATTAGGTATCAAATATTGTCCCTGTTAATAAAAAACAAGGAACGATAAGAATATGTATCGACTATAGGGATATTAATCGAGCTTGTCCTAAAGATAATTATCCAACCCCCTATATCGATCAAATTATTGATGACTGTGCCGACAGTGAAATGTTCTCTTTTATGGATGGTTTTTCTAGTTACAATCAAATCAACATACTCCCTACTGATCAACCTAAGACAACTTGCATTTGTCCATGGGGGACATTTGCTTATTGCAAATTACCCTTTGGATTGAAGAATGCTGGACCAACTTTTCAAAGGGCTATGTCTTACGCATTTCATGGTAACAAGCACATTGAGCAGCCTTATCTCGATGATTTACTTGCCCATTCATTACGTAGAGTTGATCATCTCACTCATTTAGGAGCTATCTTTATGAGATGTAGGCATTATCGAATTAGGTTGAATCCACACAAATGTGTATTTTGTGTAGAAATGGGTCGCTTACTGGGATTTGTCGTTTCAAAAGCCGGCAGTCATGTCGATCCATCGAAGGTTGAAGCTATCATCAAATTACCTCCTCCTTCGACTCTTCGCCAACTCCAAAGTTTTTAAGGGAAAGCAAACTTTTTACGTCGTTTCATTTCTAACTACGCCGAGATAATGAAAGGTTTTACCAGGTTGTTGAAGCAGAATACTCCATTCTTTTGGGTGAGATCGCTGATAAATCTTTTGATGCACTTAAACACGCGTTAACCCATGCACCGTTACTGCATCCTCCCAACTACAACCAGGATTACTTTTTGTATCTCACCGCTTCTCATTCCACCATTGGGATGGTTTTAGTTCAAGAAGATGAATTCAACAATGAACATTTGATTTACTATCTTAGTCGCACTTTGCATCTGACTAAGCTTAAATATTCACATGTGGAGAAATTGGCCTTGGCAGCTGTTTAAGTTGTCCAAAGATTTCATCACTACATCTGATTACGCAAAACCACGGTAATTTCTGACTGTAACCCTATGATGTATATCTTGACCAAAAAATTGCTAGGGGCAAGTATTCCAAATGGATAGTTATCCTGCAGGAATTTGACTTGGAATTTGAAAAATCAAAGGCAAAGATATATTTGGTTTCTACTGAATTGATGTGTGATTTCCCGCATACTGATACTGAAACTGTGGTGGAGCAGCCCATTGCATATGAATCCTTGTTTCTTATCAGTACTCTTGACTCTTTATATAGAGATATTATTGTTTATCTCCAAAACTAATCTTTTCGCCCTGAAATCTCATGATCTCAGCGACGGAAAATACGTTTCCAATCCCAACAATACAATGTTATTAGTGATACACTCTATCATCGTGGGGCGGATTCTATTTTTCTACGTTGTCTAACTCATGAAGAAGCTGAAAAGCTTTTGAATGACTGTCACTCTGGAGCATGTGGCAGACATATGTCTGGGTATGCCACAACCCAAAATATATTGTGTGTTGGGTATTTCTGGCCATCCTTATTTAAAGATTGTATCTATGCAATCTGGAAATGCCACAATTGTTAAATCTTTGATCGTAAAATGCGTGCTCCACCTGCTCCTCTCCACCCTATAATTGCTGTGGGTCCTTTTGCAAAGTGGGGTATTGACTTTATTACATTAACCCTCACTCGGCCGGGGGGTGGGGGGGGCGGGGGGGCAATGCATATAATTATTTTTAGTAGTAGATTATTTACTAGTGGTCTGAGGCAATGCCTCCATTTCTCAACAGACGGAAACTGCTGCAACTTTCGTATTCAATCGTATTAATTCTATATTCGGTGGTTCCTCAAGCTATATTACTGATCATGGAAGTCACTTTCGAAATATCATGATCACTGAATTGAAAAATCACTTTGGCCTGTGCCACGATAGTTTTACTCCATATTACCTACATGCTAATGGTCTGGTTGAAGCTATCAATAAAGTTTTAGTCACTATGATCCAACGAATCATTGGTATTCATAAGTCAAATTGGCATACCATGCTATTTTCAACACTTTGGGCATGTCAAAGTTTAGTGAAAACATCAACGGGTTTCACTCCTTTTCAGTTGGTCTACGGTTTGGAAATAGTGCTACCTATTGAATGCGAAATTCCATCATTACAATTAGCCATTGAATTACTCCCAGCTACTTCTAAAGTGGAGAAATATTTTTTGTACTTAGCTCAGCTAGATGAGATTCGATGCACTGCTACAACAACAAACGAGACTCATGCGAAACGAACAAAAGCTCAGTATGAGCAAAATGTTACACCTCGTAATTTTTCAGAAGGAGACCTAGTTTTACTATATGATCAAGCAAACGATAAGCTAGGGGGTGGAAAATTTGTACCTATGTGCCATGGTCCTTATGTTGTTAAGCGAAAGATGGCAAAAGGGGATTATGAATTGATAGATTTTGACGGTGTCTCTTTGGGTAAACCCAGAAATGGACTTTATCTGAAAAGATATTATGCTTAAATTCTGGGTGCAGACTTTTTGCTAGATTAGTTTCTTTACAGCTGGTGTGTTTTAGATTAGAAAAGTGTGCCTAGTTTAGAGAGTGCTCTTATCGTTATTCCTGCTTATCTTGATTTTACTCTTGATATTGCAGATGTCGACGTCTCTTCAAACATACATTGGTTTTGTTAATGGTGCTTGTCGTAATACACAGAACATTCCTTCCACAGCTTGGGTTATCTATTCACCCTTTGATGAGTTAGTATTTATGCATGGTGTAAGCCTCGATTAAACAATGAATAACATTGTAGAGTATAGTGCAGTGATTGAGTTATTATCTGAATCCATCTCATTTGGGTTTTGGAATTTGATTGTTAGGTTGGATTCTAAAGTCGTTGTATTACAGCTTAACATGGTTTATGCCATTAGAATTCCAGCGTTATTAAGATTATTTTTGAGAGTTCGTCTCTTGGAATGTGAATTTGATTACATTGAATATCAGCAAATTCCAAGACATTTAAATATATTAGTAGATGTAGTTGCTTCTTGTATGATAAATAGACATTTGCAATAATCAAAACTGTAAATTTAAAAACTTTCAATAACATGTTACACGATGTAGCTGATAATAATGATATATCATAGCATAGAAGAAGTGTGTCAAAATATACATTGTCTTCGATCATAGGTTGAAAAACACCTTATGATTGGCAAAAATGATAATACAAAAAGGACAAAAATGTCATGTGAGCCTACAAAATCGATCATCCTATCCCTAGTGATGATCACGATAAGAAACCACTACTCTGGCCACCCTACATAGGAACCTCCTAAAAGGTCTTGGGACCCCAATCACATATCTCTGTAACCTAAGTGGAATATCATCTATGCCCGTCTCTGGAATATCTACTGTCAAGTGCTCTAGATGATGCCCCAAGTCGGTCAAGATCTCTGCTGATTGGTCTTGTGGGGCTGGTATTGTTGTAGCTGGGTGTCTCCTCTCATAAGGCTGGAGAGCGGCTGGTAGTCGTGGACCCACATCTGCATTTAAAACTTTTGATTGTCAGTTTTGGATGATTTAAAATAATAAAAAATTAATTAAAACTTAGAAAGTGTTGAAAATGATTTTTACCTAAATCATCCCATTTCTCTCTGAGTGGAATAATCATGTTTGGGTCACCATGATAATACATCCCGACATATGGAAAATCCTAAATCACAAAAAGTTGGTTGTTCAACCAACAAAAATACTCAGGCAGAAATCGAATAACCTCTGAGCCCTCATCAGGGTGACGGGCCATCAACACAATCCAACGCATCATCCTAGGCTCTCGAGGAAGACCAGTGGCAACAGGAATATGCTGTGGGACTAACATGGGGATCCTCTCTAGAGCAAAGCTGACAACGATAAAACCGTATCCAAAGTTTTTCAACTGTCCATTCTTTGCTCTGGTTAGTTGGCCTTTCACATTTGCCAACACAACCTCGCACCAGTTGAATATGGTGCCTCGATAACAGTCTACAACCATCTGCATCTGGGATCCAGTAGCCACATGTAATGCTGCACTCCCGCATAGCTTGGTAACAGTGAATGCATAACCTTAAGTTCAGGACGTTCGATAGTTTTAATATCAATCCGTTTGTCCTTTGTTTGATCATTGCAAAACTCAAATCGGAGACTAGCGATAGACTGGCCACCTGGCCTAGTCCCGAAAAGAGATTATTGTTCGCCTCTCATAGGCAAACCAGTCAAAATATATGTCCTCTAGCTCGATTTCGAGCCGGTGGCCACTAATCATGAAACACTGGTCCTGTACGCTCCACCTGTCTACCAACCATTGCAAGAAGTCTACTTGGGCCCTCATGCCTAGTATGGCCCAGAACTTAAACAGTCTGCATGCTCTCAATGCCTGCAATGTAGGCAGATGATTTCTAGCTACAAGATCCACATCCTCATGTTCGCGTTCTCACCAAATAAGCATTTTGAGTGTCCTATAATGCAAAAAAGACATACTAGAACAATTTAATTCGAAAAATTTTGCGCAAAAAATGGAGAAATTTAAGTTTTTAAAATCCATTTCGCGGGGCTGCACCATCGGCTTAGAAATAGTGCGTAGGCCCGCACACGTTGTAAGCAAAAGGTGCAGACCCACGACTTTTTTCTTTGTAGAAAAAAGTCAGGGTCCGCAGGGGCCGCATGATGCACCTGCAGACCCCCGTGAGCGATTTTCTAAACCAAATTCTCCTCTAAAAATCAAATTTAAAGCCTAAAAATGAAATGTAAACAAATGAAATGCAAGATAAGGAGGATGTGGATTACTTGGAGCTGACGGTTTTCGATTCCAACGGACGGATTTTCCAGAATCTTCACAAGAACTTTCTTACCCAAAAGCTCTCACTTCTCACTCTGAACTCAAATTTTAAAAATGAAGTTAGAAAAGCCCTTTTTATAAGTTTTTTTCGAATAAATGAATTTTTAATTTATTTATTTTTCACTTTAAAAAGGTAAATTTTTAAATACTTTTTTATTTATCTCAAACAGGTATGAGTAATGTTTTGAGTTTTTGTGCATAATATTGGATTTTTCGGGAAAATTGATCATTATTCACAAAGAGCATACTTTTATCACTTTTTCAGACTCGTTCAAAAATTTATGAAAAAGCGAAACATTCGAGTCCTCTTTAAGCTTTTTTCTGACTTGTAAAATATGAAAATTTTGCCGAATTTTTCTCTTTTTAACTCGTTAAACAGAATTAAAGAGGCGGCCCACTTACAGTTCTTTTCTGACTGTATAAACATGAAAATATCATCGGACTGTTGTAGTTTCAAGTTTTATACTAGTTATAAAACGACGTGTCTTCGATCACTTTTTTACTTTTTCGGATTGGAGCCACTAATTATGAAATGTACTCCTTGATCGTAATGGTCAAGTGGTTCTCTCGAGTATTATTTTATACTTTTTTAGGCTCGAGGGACACAAATTTACGAAAAAGGACCCCCATGGAGTTTTCTTAAGTTTTTCTTCTGACTCCCTAAAATTGAAAAACACCGAGTTTTTCCTATACTGGACTCATTAAAATTTAACGGTAAAGGACCTGTTCAATTTTAAACAGGAACGAACCACTCCTTCTTAGGGTTCGAATTTTAAACTAGGTTGGAATCATCCAAAGGATGAGCTTATAAACAAGCAAATGTTATCCTCCTCAAGCTTGTCAAAAATAAAGAGGTACTTGCCAGAAATGGTGGGGGAAAAGAGAGAAAAATGAACTTGTTTGTAACACTTTGTTTTCTGGAAAAACCGTTAAACACTCTTGAACACGACACTTTTTGTTCACCTTGGTTGGGAAATCCTTTACCTAACAGTTAATCAAACCATATTGAAAGCCTTCAGTCGATTTCTGGGTATTAGCTTTGGGTCAATTGTCACCAAACCATTTGCAGTGTCGTTATGTGTTCAAGAGATCAGTTCAAACAAACCACTCATCTGTAAAATATCTGTCATCCATTTTGACCATCCCTGAGTCAGTCCTTGCCTATATATATTTATTCAAAACTTGACCTATGATTTTGTGTTGTGGGCTTGCCTATGATGGATCGCTTTCTATCAACATCAGCTCATTATCTAGGAAGTTGATATAGAAATCATCAGTACCTTGAAATCTGCATGCCCTAATGGCAGATTTCTCGCCTTCGACGATAGGTTGCATCATTGACCTTCGATCAAAGAATTCGATGACATGTTTGACTTCGACTCATTTATTCACATTTCATTGATTGTACTGAGTACTTTGAGAGCCATTGACATTACTGGTAGTTTCTCTCACACTTGTTAACAGTTCACATCATTGACTAGTAATCAAGTGGTTTCTACCATGTTCGACTTCGACACATTCATTCACATTGATAGAATCGTACTAGTTCGGGAAGTAGAAGTCAAGACCCTAGATTTAGTTTCTACCATCCAGGCTGCAAGGAATTTTGTTATTCATTATATAGTGGACTATTCATCAACAGATGGTTGCCCCCATACTATGTCTACACATGTCTATACTCTTGATGTATTACAAAATCATTCCTATATCATAACAGTTTAGTCAGTTTTGATCTGAGTATGGGAATGCCTACCTCAGCGATGATATGTCTACATATATATATTTTGCATTGAATGTTTTTACAGGCTCCGATTGGGGTGTCCATAGGTTGATCCTTGAAATGATAAAGTACTTCACTCTTCATAAAAGACAGACTCGATCTTCATCTATTACAGACTTCGCACTTTAGGGGGCAATCTGTTGCACTCAAAATTGTCACCTTGACATTTTGAGTCCATTACCACTTATACTTTCCTCCTTTGCAAGGCTTGAGCCTCAATTCCTCATATCAAGCCTTGAAAATAAGAGAAAGCCCTCAAAAGTCTCTAGAACTCTGGTTCCACACTTTCTCTTTGCCTTACCTGTGGTCCCGCACCTAATGGTCATGTCTCTTGCGCACTTGACCACTCTGTCTCTATGTTATGGGTGTGGACCCCTATAAAAGTTAAAGTCGCGAGTATATTCTAAAAGCTCATTTCAGTCATTTTTAGAAGCTTCTGGAAGGAATCTTGAGGTGGCAAGTTCACTCTCTTAAGGTTCATGCATCCCATACCTTAAGGAGCTAACCCCTTGATGTGAGGAGCTTATCCCTTTGAAGGAGGATTCTTTCCCTTCGTAGGTGGACCTGTAACCTCCTCCCCTGCACTTTAAAATGAAGCATTGGGTTGGTTAATGGAGAAGTTAGAAGTTGAATATTTTTGAGGTGAAATGCTGTTGGAACTTAGTCTTCTTAGTTGAGTTTTTATGAGGAGAGATTACATGCCTCTATGATCTCATTTAGAAGAGTGAAAGGCTTGCCAAAGTAAATGAAATTCCTGTTTCAGACCCCAAGAAGAGCTTGTTCAACATCAAGGCTGAAAAGGTTGTAAGGTTCTTCTACTTCAAAGTTAATACAAATAAGTTTGTTTTTCTCAATAAGCTGTTGGTTCATGGTTTATTTTATGGATTCCTTGATCACCATAATAGACATGATTTATGATATTTGCTATGCAGGTACTATTTAATGTTTGCTTGTTTGTGATTGTAGGTTCTCAAAGGTAATTCTTTCGAACGATTAGAGGATGGCTACTATGAATAAGCGTTGGATCTAAGGTAGGGTATTAACACCTCTATGGTATTTATTTATAAATCGCATATGTCTAGAGAAAGATAGATTTGTTTGTCTGTTTTTTGCTAGACTATCTTCTGATACTAGGTCCGCAAGATCGATTTATCCGGCCAACAGAGATAATCATGCGCTAGAATGAACTTAAGATATGATCAAGTGATCAACTTTTTTATGATATGAATGAGGTGTACACTTCTTAACATATAAGAGTTAGATTGACTCAGGAATATGCCTAACCTTAGGTTTGTGACTACTGAGCTCCCCAACCCCTCCATCCCACCCCACCTAAAACCCATGTGATGATAGGTCAACTAGTAGAGGTGTTAACTTAACCCAATGGAACCATAAGGAATTCCTTAAAAAGTCACATCATTAAGGTAATATTAGTCACCATAACACTAACGTCCAATAGGACCATAAGATGACCTTTAAAAGGTTACATCACCCAAACAATAGTAGTCATTACAACCCTATAGGCAAACAATTAAAACAAATAAATATGTCCATTATTTGTCCCATGGTGATCTTTACAACGACCAATCACAATATTATATACTTTGCTTAACATTGGGGTGTAACTCTTCATGTGGGTATGTCTACCTAAGAGATTGCAATAATTATTATATAATTATATTTGGCCTTTTTCATCCAAAAGGGGTAGTTGGATCTATATTAAAGTTGTTGGACCCAAATTTCTCTTCAAAAATGAAACAAGGTAGACCTCATGTCAGTTCCCTTTGTTTGGAATGTCTAACACATATGCTACTTGATGATCTCTACTTCGAACTTGATAAAGGCCATAAAACTTGAGTGCAAGTTTATGATTTTTGTAGTTTTTAAGTGAATTTTTCTTGTATGGTTGCAATTTAAAAATACCCAATCCCTTACTTCAAAATAATTGTCAGATCTTTTCAAATAAGCATGTTTCTTAATTCAATTCTTGGATTGTTGAGATGACTTTTTAAGTTAGGAAGGATTTCATCATAATGTAACGTCCCCCTGTTCTACCTGGCTTATTGTAATGATAATTGTGACTGCCACACCAACGTGGAGAGAACCACGATGTGCCAAACCTATGATAAATATATGATAATTATTAATTAAAATTAATTAATTGAAACAACTAAAGGAAGGAAAACCTTACTAATCCTTGGTTTGAGGGAAGATTGCATTCTTGCCTATTTTGCTTGAATCCATGACCCATACCAATTGAATTAAATGCCACAATTACTTATAGTCAAAAGAAGTTATTGCCTGACCAATTTAACGTGATGTGGTTGGGGTTGAACTAAGTTGATAGAGCCATTGACAGTGACATTTATGAAGTTGGATTGGGGTGGTTGAAGAGAAGGTGGTACCCATTCCCTTCTCCCTCTTGTAGGTTGAGGAGAAAAGGTATTGAAGAGCCAAGTCGGGCTTTCCTAACCACACAAACATATGTAGATAAAGATATGTATACACACATAACAAGGCAGCAAGGAATATTTTTGTACTTGTTTGGTCAATTTAGTGTGTCCTAAATTGCTACATTAATTATCAATCCGAGATTTGTAAGCTGATGAAGTGTGGCGCACTATATGTGCAAGATAACCTATTTCTTACTTTTGTCATTTTTGATTTTTGATTTTGTTTTGGGGGTTTTTATCTTTGTTTGTCTCCTAATGTGAATGGGAATCCTATTCCTAAGTCTCTAGAAGGCAAGTATGGATATAGGTTTTAAGACGATTCTGTCCTTTATAGTGATTTCTAGATCTTAACACTTCAGAGGGTCTTAGAACATACTAATGATGAAATTAATACCAGAACAAAAATGAAGATGTGCTGCTACTTAAGTTAAACAAGAAATGAACTATTGATCATGAAACCATTATCCCTGTTGCTGTATAAATAAAAAAAATGAATTAAGCTACTGTACTTCAAACAAATCAAAATTTGCAATCTAATAAAAGTAAAATCAAATTACATCATGCATAGTCTGATTCCTCGCCAGGTAGTCTAAGCTATGGCTTTTGGAGGTAATCATCAATAACATGAGTAATCTGATATCTAATTGCAGAGAAGTAAAACTAAAATCAGATCACATCAATTCATAGTCTGACCCCTCGCCAGGTAGTCTAAGCTATGGCTTTCGAAGGTAATCATCAGCAACTTGAGCAATATGATATCTAATTGCAGAAAAGTAAAACTAAAATAAAATCACATCAATTCATAGTCTGACCCCTCGCCAGGTAGTCTAAGCTATGGCTTTCGGAGGTAATCATCAACAACTTGAGCAATCTGATATCTAATTGCAAAAAAGTAAAACTAAAATCAAATCACATCAATTCATAGTCTGACCCCTCGCCAGGTAGTCTAAGCTATGGCTTTCGGAGGTAAGCATCAACAACTTGAGCAATCTGATATCTAGTTGTAGAAAAGTAAAACTAAAATCAAATCACATCAATTCATAGTCTGACCCCTTGCCAGGTAGTCTAAGCTATGGCTTTTGGAGGTAATCATCAACAACTTGAGCAAGTTGATTTCTAAACTGTCTAACAAAGCAAATGAACTAAGCTGAAATCAACAAAACAGAACTGGAATTAAAAAACTAAGAAAAGCAAGTCAACAGAAACACTGATTCCATGTCACTAGTTTTTGCAAAAGGAAATGTGTAAAAGTGCCCGGGCCTACTTCTATCCTGAAATATACACACACATTAATCAATGTTAACAGTATTATACAAAGCTTTTAAAAATCATGAACAGGAGTGAAGTGTTACTATTATAGCAAAATAAATGCACACAAGTAAATATTTGTGGAATATATGCAATGGAATTAAAGTAACACTACATAAAACTGTACATCAATAAAAGAACAAAACCTCAGTGTGCAGGGGCCCTCTACACAACCTCGGTCAGCAGGCTATCAATCAACAATTATGCTCACGCAATCATGTAAGAACAAAGTCTTCTTTTATATCTCAAAACAATGTGATCACAGTGGAACTAGTGTCACGGCACAACAACTTAACAGTGAAATTACATAAGCAAAAAGACTAACTGTATGCTTTTGGGAACGCGTTATTTATAACAAGAAACTCACAATTGTTTTCCTACGAAACTACGTTGTCAGAGGACACGTAAAAGACAAGATCCATGGATTTAGCATCATGGCTGCCGAGATTATGCAATTTATTGAAAACGGTTGTTGGATTCACATTGTGGGGCAGCCTATAGGTGTCAGCGTGCCTCCAGAGATCTAGAAATGGCCACAAATACTTCACGTGGTTAAAAATAGAGTCCAGCTGCCGTCAAACTCCTTCATTAGACCATTCTTTGACCACCGTTGACCACAAATTTCTTTGACAAATCCGGCTAGACCAATAGGACCCGATCCATGTCCAGGTCATTTCTAGCTTGCCCACATGTCTAGTTTTGCTGGATGACACCTACAACCTGGAGTTTAACAAAAATGGTTGCGGAAAGTTTAACCAGCTGCAGAAAGTGGCTGCATTTCGCAGCTCATAAGCAAAAGTCTAATTCAAACAACAAACACAAAGACATAGTTAAAAAACCACTTTAAATGCTCTTTTATGATGAATATGCAATGATGTTGATAGCTTAGGAAGTCTAGGTGAATGGAAAGAGTCTAGGAAAATGTGTAGGAAAGATGCAAGTTCAGGGCTCAACACACCCCCACTGTGAAGGTGTTGCATGTCCCCATGCAACCAAAACTTTGATCATTTTCCTTTAGTTCATGTGCTTTGAGACCTTTGCCAGCACATCCAACCCTCTTCTCCTCTTTCTTGGTACTACTAACATCCTGGGTTTCCTCATTAAGCATCTGAATTTGAGGTTGATAAGTGCTCTACTCAACCTCCTGCACTTTTTCTTCAATTTCCTGTTCTTCTTCTGCCACAGCCCAAGATGTAACATGGTGTTTTCATGAATGATCTTATCCAATCTGCTTTGTTCCTTTAATGTTTCATTCTCTCTCTTGATGTGTCTATTTAAGACCTCAAGTTCAAAAATTTCTTATTTCAGTGATTGGATTTGAATTTCTTGTGCTGTGTGAGGCTGGGTAGATGAAGTTCTTGGACCTGTGGCTGTCTTCTCCAAGGATTCTATATAATCATACATCTCTTTTTGATTCAGGTCTATCTCAAGTGTAGTTTTCCTTGGGCTGACCCAAAAATCCTGTTGAGAAGGACTGATCTCCAAATCTGGCTGAGAAGGACTCATCTCAAATTCTGGCTGAGAAAAGGGAGCATGGTGTGGAATATGGCTAGGAGGAATTTTTGGAGGCTTTTCCAGTGTTTCCCCTCCTAGATCAATAAAGTGAGGCCCTTTGGTTTGTACTGTCCTTAATTTCCCTTTAAGCCTGGAGCTTCTCCTTAAATGTTGTGGACTAGTGTCTTCTTCCTCCATACTCTGTTTCTCTTTTCCTTTCTTCTTGGCTACAGTTGATTGTTCTTGAAGATAAGCTAGTCTTTCAGATAGTGTTTGGTGGTCTTCTTTTTGGGAAGGATCTGGGGTTTGATATACAACTTCTATGTTTCTTTTCCCTTTTGGTTTTCTTTGCTCCTTATCCTCAGTTTTCTCCTTCTTTCTTTCAGGCAGCTTATCTTCTTGATTAATTTCTTTGGTCGTGTTGGTAGGAGTGCCTTGAATTCTTAAACTAGTTTTCTTCCTCCTACTCTTCCTTGTTGAACTTCTCTCTAGTGTTTCAGGGGGATCTTAAAAGAAATTTCTAACCAAAAATTGTTCCGAGGTGTCCTTCTTTTCTTTCAACTGTTTTTCAATTAAAATTTTCACAAGCCCGTGATGATACAGGTGGGGTTCTACGTCCTCCAAATTCTTTTAGACAGTTACGAACATCTTTTTCAAACTATTCAGTAAAAAGTAAGGCAGATTGAGGGTTTGGTTTTCTAAGAAATTCATCAGCAACCGGGTGTGATACATATACATTGACCCAAAACGTCCCTCACAGGTAATGAACTTTTGAATAATAAACAATAGACTGGCCCACTTCTCTTCTAAAGAATGGACAAGGATTCCTCGTTTAAAAATAGGTACATCCATACCTGGATTGCGTAGGATAACCCTCCAAACCTTCTCGTCAAAGCTCTTGTTTTTGAACTAGCGTTCTCCCTCCTGCGGGAGTTCTGTATCAGCTGTTATAGATGCCTTGGTGACTGTAAACTTGAGGTCTCCAAATTCCACCTCCAGGCCGTTAAAAGACCTCGAAAAAGTCTTTGTAATCTCCTTGTTGTAGCCCTTGAATTTTTGAATGAACCGTAGCCACCTTGTCTTCTTCAGTATGTTTTTCACTTGCGGGTACCCCTCCATAAACGTGGGCCCTTCCGGTTTTGCCCTCAACAACAGACCCATTCTTTCCTTCTGTCTTACAATACGTTTGCGTGAGGAAGGGATTTAGCGGAGGTGAAACAACTGGGTTAGCGGGAGTGAACATGGTTTATGGAGAAGACCAATTACTGTGAATGGAAAACAGAGAACAGGTAGCGGGAGTGAATTCCCAGAATGGAGCGGAGGCTTATGTGAACAAGGTGGAAATGCAATCGTGACTTCAATAGAATAGTAGGGGAGTAATGTGAGCCTGACAAAGTTTAAAACTAGATGGCTACGGAGTAAACGTAAACACGCTCATGAAATGACTGCAAAATTTGTGCGGCGGAGGAGAGCCGTGATCAAATCGACCACGTCCCCATGATTACAGGTGGAGTGTCAAAGTACAACTAAACACGAGTTAAATCTGAGGGCTGATCATGAGGCTGTTTGAAAAATAAATGCACGGTTCGTGGAGGTATCATAGGTCGTGGATAGGTTATGAAGGCTATCAATACCAATAATTGCATATAGTGGAGCTATGGTTTCGTAACTATGTAAAAATATGCTTTAAATGCTATTTGAAATAAATTTATACTCATACCTTGGAATTTTTGCCATTTTTTGTCCATTAACCTTTGATCAGCTGCTCCTTGTTGATGCTTTTAGGTGCCTCATGTCTCATAATATGCCCATGGTCATACTTGCATTTGATTTTATTTTTTATTTTTGACTATCATCTTACTGCCAATGTTGAATGACAGGGTGCTAGCTGCGGAAACAACAACTAGCTATGGAATCAGTTTGTAGTTGCGGAAATAGGATTCAGCTGTGGAAACTGATACAATGATCACATGACTGCATGGAGATGGATAAATGATGACTGAGTGAATGAAAACTGGTCATGAAAAGACTTTTATTGATGAAATGAAATGAAATAAAATGAGATGAAATGGGTGGAGTGGAATGGAATGAAGTGAAGTGGAGTAAAATGAAGGAAAGTGACATGAAATTGTGGAATGAGAGAGAGTTTTTTTTTTGGAAAATATAGGGTGTCATAAGACTCTGATTTTCGCCCTGTATTTTCTATATAAGACTGCCAATCTGTGATTGGTTTTCAGGCTTATACAATTTTTTTTTTTTTTTTAGAAACAGAAAAAGATTAAGGATTAGGCTAGTGGAGAAGAAGGATTCTTCTTCACCAGCCTTATTATAGAATTATCCTGAAATATTTTGACAAATTCCTCCTTTGAGAGTGGCTTATGATAGATCTTTAATCGGTGCCCATTCACAATAAGAGGAATTTGAAATTCATCAATGGTTTTGATTCTTACCGCTCCATTGTTAAAGACTTTGTCAATCTCATATGGCCCAAGCCAATGAGTCTGAAATTTACCTTTGAAGTCTTTAAACTTGGAATCAAATAGCAATTCCCAGTCTCCTTCTTGAAACTTTTTCTCTTTGATGTATTTGTCATGCCACTTAGCTCTTTGATATTGAACTAGATCAGTTCTTAGGATTGCTTCTTGTCTGATCTCATCTGGTTCATTCAACTGCTCCATCTATGCTTTTAGGCTTCTGATAGATCCATTCCCAATTGAACTGCCATCTTGAAAGTTTTAACTTGGAACTCTATGGGGAGCAGGACTTCTTTCCCATAAACACGTTCATAGGGAGAATGTCCAATTGTATTCCTCCATGTTGTTCTATAGGCCCATAAGGCTTCAGGAAGCCTTTCTGCCCAATCTCTTCTGTGTAGATGAACAATTTTGGTAATGATGTTTTCAAGAACTTTCTTTGTAGACTACACTTGACCATTTGCTTGCGCCTGGTAAGGAGTAGCTTTTCTGTGCTTGACTTTGTATTCTTCCATTAGCTTCTCCACCATGTTGGATGTGAATTGGCTCCCTTGATCTATCACAATTTCTCTTGGAACACCAAAGCGAGTAAAAATATCCTCATAAAGAAAACTAATAACTGAATGCTTAGTAGCAGAAAATAATGCTTTGGCTTCTACCAATTTAGTGACATAATCATTACATACCATATATACTTTTTTTTGTTTAGATGGTGGGTTAATAGGTCCAATTAAGTCTAAAGCCCATTTTTCAAAGGGTTCGATGAGTACCTGTGGCTGTAATGGCATTTCATTTGAAAGGGTAGGTTTCCCTACTCTTTGGCAGCTGTCACATCTTTTGACATACTGTTTTGCATCTTTGAAAAGGGATGGCCAATAATATCCCAAAGAGAGGATTTTATAGGCTCTCCTTTTGTTAGCAAAGTGTTTGCCGCATGGTTCATCATGACATTCTTTGAGGATATCAGGCATTTCATCTTCCCTAACACATCTCCTGATCACAAGATCTGGCCCCGTTTTAAACAATTCGTTAGAAATCCATGAATATTTTGAACTCTCCTGAATAATCTTTCTTCTTTCACTAGGAAATAAATGTGGAGGTAGTTTCCCTGTAACGAAATAGTTAGCTATATCTGTATACCAAGGGGGTCTTAGTAGTTATTGCAAATAAATATTCATCAGGAAACTTATCCTCTACAGGAGAATCTTATTTAGTATTCTGAATCCTGGACAAGAAGTCAGCTACTGTATTTTGTTTTCCTGGTCTATCCAACACAGTGATATTGAATTCCTATAAAAGTAGGAGCCACCTTGTAACTCTGCCATTAGTAATAGGTTTTTTCATTAGATATCTAATTGCAGAATGATCAGTATGAATAAAAGTTTCATAGCCTGTTATATAATGTTTGAACTTATTGATTGCATGAACAATAGCTAAGAATTCTTTTTCAGTCACAGTATAGTTCAACTCAGTGGGAGTTAATTTTTTACTAGTATAGTAAATGGCATAAGGAACTAGATCTTTTTGTCCCAACACAACCCCTAAAACTGTATCTGAAGCATCTGTAGAAATATGGAAAGGAAGTTTCCAATTTGGTCCTCTCAAGATGGGTGCTTCAGATATTCTTGTTTTCAAAGTTTGAAATGTTGATTGGCAATCAGGATCCCATTTAAATTCACAGTCTTTTGTAAGCAGTTTGAAGAGTGGAGATGCTATTTTGGTAAAGTTTTCTATAAATATTCTATAGTATCCAGTAAATCCCAGAAAACTTCTAACATCTTTTTGACAATTTGGAATAGGTAACTTGGAGATGACTTCAACTTTTGATCTATCAACTTTAATCCCATCCCCTGAACTGTGATGTCCTAAAACAATACCTTCAGTAAACATCATAAAGCATTTTTCATGACTTAATAAAAGGTTTGTTTCTTTACATATTATAAGGAATTTTTCCAAATTTTCTAATGCCTCTTCAAACGAATCACCATAAACTGTAAAATCATCCATATAAACCTCTACACAATCATGAATTAGATCAGAAAAAATTCCTAGTACTGC